>OZ026620.1:41896395-41906395 GCA_964020975.1 Hermodice carunculata | reverse complement strand
AGTTTTGCTAAGCTATAAATGTATACTTGTGGACCAATCAACCTAGGATGCACTTACTTTTTAAATGAGCTTTCCTGCATATATATATATATATATATATATATATATATATATATATATATATATATATATATATATATATATATATATATATATATATATAATTGTTGTGAAAATTGCGATCCTAACGTGAATCAGTCGTTAGTATCATAAAATAAATTAACAGGTTCAACTGGAGAACCAATCAAATGTTCTCACTCACAAAATCCTTGTTTAGTATAAAAAAGAACATAAATACCTTATTCATCCCAATAGTAGCACACGCCCTAAGAAAAACACCCCCCCCCACTTTCAATCCAAGTGGTCTAGATTCAAAATCAAGATTTTTGCTGTAATTTAGCAAAGATAATACTTCCAAATGAAAAGTTAAATGTCACTGCCACATATCGATGTTTATTAAACTCCTAAATGAACTGTGGGGTATTTAAAACATTCAACCAAGAAAGGTACTTATTCCATAATCCCGCGAAAACACTGCAAGATCCAGCAAATCTGCATTGCACGGCGTGCTATTATTAGGATGAATACGGTATGTGAGAAACACAGTAAACGAGTAAAAGTGCAGCTCCTAACAAATCAGAGTTTGATACCCGCCAAGTACCAACGATTTTTTCATGGCAACTTGAGAGATTTACATGCATATATACACCAAGCGCCTAGAGTCTACTGCACTTAAAATTGCAAGCGTAGAAGTCCTGTATAGTGGCAGATCCGTGTATTAATATATCAATGACAAGCACCTGTTATGGAGAACGCTATCTCCAGACTCAGTAAGTCTGGTTTGAGTCATCGGCCAAGAGGTGCCTGTCTCATCTAATGAACTAGAGGGCTGCGTGAACAGCCCGTGCTCAGCTGACCTAAGCTTGTCCCACAAAATCAAAGTTGCAACTGACTAGACCTGTGTTGAGCTTTATCTGAGCGCATATGACATATAGAAGAATTTCTAAGTCGGACGACTGAGCCCCCTAAAAGCTCAGTCTGACTAACAACTCAGCTGAGCTAAAAATTGCAGTGCCACCTGGTAAACAAATTACAAACTAGGAGTCCCAAGGAGTGTTTCTGTGTGATATCAAAGCAATTGGGAGGGTGCTTTTAGAGAGGAAGATATTTTAGGGTTTTCACAAATACATTAACCAAAAAAAAGGCATAAAAAGTCGAAAAAATCACTGAATCGCGACCATTTGAACCAACTTGGTAAAGACCCACCTAAGGTACACTGCCACCATGTTTGAAATTATTCTGGATGAAGGTTTCAAAGAAGTCGAAAATGCAAATTAGCATTACAATGCCCATTGACTTACACAGTAATCAATAGGAAAGGTGCATTTACCGATATGTACCCGAGTAGAAAAAATCGTTAAAAACCTGCAACCCACGGCACTGCCACCTAGTGAACAACTTTGTTTGACCCTTCCACAAGAAACATATCCACCACGTTTCAGCTCAATATGAGCGATGGTTCTGGAGAAGAAGTCGAAAAAAATTGAAAACACACAAAAAAATAATAAGAAGGATAGAAAAAAATTAAAGCGCCACTTGGTGAACAAATTAAAAACCAGGAGTCCTTGGGAGTGGTCCTGTGTGATATCAAAGCAACTCGGTGAGCAGTTTCGGAAAGATTTTTTGAGATTTGTCAAAAAAAAATTCCAAAAATTCATTAAAAAATTGCATGTATCAGTGGAGCATGACCATTTCAACAAACTTGGTAGAGACCCACCCACGGTACATTGCCACCAAGTTTGAAGTGAATCTGGCTGACGATTTTGGAGAAGTCGAAAATATAATTGTAAATGGACGGACGACCGACGACTGGGCCTGCTAAAAGCTCAGCCTGACTAGTCAGTCAGCTGAGCTAAAAACTGGAACCAAATGGGACCTAAGATGTAAACATATTAAACACAGAAGGCAGTCAAAAACAGATGTACACAAGTCATATCACACGCACTGAACAGCAATCGGCTATTATTAACTGTTCTTTACATTGCTGATCCTTCCATGTCTCCCAGATATCATAAATTGGTTCCCATGTTGGCTTCAACTTAGGACTCCTCCATGCATATGCTCACAGAATATTCTCTCCCTATAGGCCGACACAGACTTGTTTTACGGAAATCCTCGCCGTTCGCAATGTATATAAACTCAGTAGTCCAAATGAAAGTTTAACTTTGACTTGTTTCTTCCAGACAGGACAGTACAAAATTGTTGTTACTACTTGTAAATGCTGCCTCGATGAATAGATCTCCATGTTTCGAACTAATGAAATGAAATTACCACGTAAACATGACAGTCACTAACACATAAATAATTTAACCGGGATGATACTAAAATTACGCGAACGGTAAAGTTAAATTGACATATGTGATATTACAACGCATTTGAACATCTTAAAAATGAAACAGTTTGTCATTCTATGTGAGGTAAATTAAACACAAACGTGATCCCATCTGCTGATATATCCCACGCACTTCCCAATACGTTATGAAGCCCTTTCTTCGTAGAATTCAACGGAATTGTTCAGTTGGAAATCCCACTTCTGCCCTCAATGCACAGTAACATTTGATACAATGTCCAGGATAGGGATTTGAACCACCAGTTTCCCTGCATCATTTAACGATGAGGTCACGTTATCAACATCAGCGTTTTGGGGAAGCACATATCGCTTAGTGAAAGATTTTTTGAACGTAGATGCATTACTTTGTTCTTTACCAGCACTTATGACTAGTTTTTTGTCATCAACAATATGGACCTGTACATCATCTAAATCCACGCCAATTCCACCGATATCCAGTGTGATTTGAATAACTCGTATACCGTTCCTTTTGGTAAGAATTTGGGGTGTGCTTGATTTTACTTTAACAACATTTGTCTTTTGTTTAGACTGTGCATGTTGAGGAAAATAAAAGAGTAACGGTATTTCTACTGTTAGTTCACCATTTTTGTCAACTCCCCAACGCATGCGCTGTTCGTCTGCAAACCTGGGAAGGGTGACTTTTTGCGTAAATGTCTTAGTCAATGTGTTCCCGCGGCCTTGGTTTGTAGTGTGTCCTGCCCTGACCACGATACGCCCATACTCTATATCAACCGTTGCATCCTTGGCACTGTGTGGTCTTATATCAAAGTGAGCCCTAAATATCGGGTGTCCGCTACTGGTGTCAACATATCCTGATCGACCAGCCTGATAATCGGGACCCTTTGGCCCTGGTTCTCCGTTACGCTCAATCATTTCATTTACTTCTGGTTGCCAAAATGACCTTTGTTCATCTAGTTCGTCCTGGACACTCCTTAAGAACTTCCGTCCACCTTCGACAGTGGCTGACCCGTGGCTTGAACCTTTACTGCGGTGGTGTGCGCTGGAAGAACGAGGCATAGTGTGTGCCCTTGGGGTATAGGTGGCATCAATATGGTCAAAGGCTTGCGTGCGGTCAGCATCACCAGAGGTGCTGATGGTCGTCCTGAAGACACCTGCACTGTCGGGTTGGACATTCTCTCTGACCGCCTCTGGTTGATTTCTATGACCGTAATTAATCCCTCCATTTTCATCATATGTTTTGCGGTAAATTACATCCGAGGTTGTGGGAGTAAACCTAAAATTGGGCATACCGCCTGAATGAAAATCACTTTCAATATTTATATGTTTGGGACTTTTCTTTCTTCTGACTTCACTTGCGATCGTGTGATACATGGGCGAATTTTCAAAATCAAACCGAGAAGTGCCTCCTTCACTGCCGTATTGATAGTCGGGGGAATTGAGAATTATGTCATCGGAATCCATCCCCGTATTTATGACCGTCACTGAACGACCATCGCTGAAAGAGGAGTCCGACCCTCTATCTCCATAGTGGTGATCTACTCTGTATTCCTTTTGTCGGCTGCTGGTCTGCTGATGGTTTGGTTCCCCTTGCAGATGGTATTGCCGCGGGTCGTTTACAATTTGATAATGCCTTGGTTGGGCATTGACATGCCGGGCATGATAAGTAGTATGGCGGGTGCTGGGACCGGAAGTGACGTAAAAGTCACCGTCTGAAAGTCTGGGAGATCCTGAATTCAACATTATCTTGTCATACTGTGTGCCACCAATCTGTGTTTTTTCTTGCACTGAAAAATCGAAAACAAAATCTGAGTAACGTGTAATAAGTTGACAATCCTCACGTGGTTACGTTGTTTGTTTCCATAAACATATCTTACTCTGTCCATATATGCTTCTGCTGTTATGCTTCCATGTGTCCACGGATCAAGTACGCTACATACAGTCTCCCCATTCCTGGCATTAGAGGTCATACCTCAGTAAACCATCTTTTTTATCACAATCGTCGTCATCATCATCATCATCATCATCATCATCATCATCATCATCATCATCATCATCATCACCATTATAGTAAAATATAGGTGTTTCAGCTGGATTTATTATTCTTTTCATTTATCATTTAGAGACATTTTCTCTGCTACTTTGTGATTTGTAAGATGAATTCCATTTGATGTTTTGGCACAGCCTCCAAAGCCTTTAACACTTTGAAGATCCCTGTTTAAAATTCAGTTAAATTTCACAATTAACCTTACAACCCGGTCAACAGCAACCTGTCTAAACTTATGTGCTTTAACTTTTTAAAGTGTGTGTGTCAACACACACTTTTCTGTTTTTCCTAAAATTCTTTCTTTCTCTCTTTCTTTTTTCTTTACCAGCAAATATGTCCAACACTTTTGTCGGACACTATTATACATAGAAACTCCAAACTTAGCATGGTTTTACCTCCATACAAGGAATTTGACCGTTTTATACAGAGGAACGAAGATGTTTTAAATTATGCAAATTAGGAGCATTTGAAATTTTAAATCTTGAATATCTTCAAAAGTATAATAAAGATGCCATTCCAACTTCTCCTGGGGAGGGGGGTATTGACAAGTGTGCATCTAATGAATTTAAAACAGAAGTTGCGGCAATTTAAATTATGCTAATTAGCAGCATTGGAAATTTTAAAACTTGAATATCTTCAAAACTATTACAGATAGAGATGTCATTTTAACTTCTACCAGGGGGTTATTGACCATTGTGCATGTAATGAATCTAAAGCAAAAGTTGTAGCCATTTCAATTATGCTAATTAGTAGCATTTGAAATTTTAAAACTTGAATATCTTCAAAACTATTATAGATAGAGATGTCATTTCAACTTCTACTAGGGGGTTGTTGAGCATTGCCCATGTAATGAATTAAAAATAAAAGTTATAGCAATTTAAATTATGCTAAATAACACCATTAGAAATTTTAAATCTTGAAAACTTCAAAGCTATAATAGAGACGCCACTCTAACTTCTACTCCTGTGTTACACATTGCCACACCAATATCCTTTGAAGACACACACACTGATTTGCTATGCAGCAAATCATCTTTCCTAGTTTATCTTGTTCGTTTATGAGACATTTCAGTGCAGTTACGGTAATTACCTTCCAGTCAACATATTTCCCTTAGAAATTGGGCACAGGGTGCGGTGCAGATAGATGTTGAGTAAAACTAATGAAGTGACCCAGCAACGGTAAACACAAGGTTAATAATCTGGCTTTATGATGATAAACTTTCAATCAGCACGATCTAACAGGTTGAGAAAAAAGACGAGTCCGAAGTCTTATTTTGGTTTAAAATAAGTCGCAGTTTTTGTACCATTTTCTAGTTAGGAACTAAATATATGCTGTGCATTTGCCAAGCCGTGGTGACGCGCATGAAATTCGATAACAGGCGTACTTTCCGTCATATATTGTAGAAGTCCTTGCCAATCGCTTTACGCTTTTCTACCTAAAATTACCAGTTTACCCATGTAAGTAGCCAACAAAAAATTACCACCCGCCCCTTGGTCTCACGAGTGGCGAAGTTGCAAGCCAAATTATCACCCTAGCCACGCAAGCTGAACACATGTAATCTCCGTGAAAACAGTTGAGGGCTTTATTCTTTTGTGCAAACATGAACAAGGAGACCTGCTAACTCACACACCCTTGTCCTTCTAGAACCCCAATACTGAATCCCTCCACTGTTTTACTGACACAGCTCATTCATTTTCTGGCAATAAAAAGCCTTTCCACTTGACCGATTTTCCTTTCCCTTCGGCCACTCGTTGATTGACTTTGTGACTGTGTTAGTGGTTCTCTCTCTCTCTCTCTCTCGCTCTCTCTCTCTCTCTCTCTCTCTCTCTCTCTCTCTCTCTCTCTCTCTCTCTCTCTCTCTCTCTCTCTCTCTCTCTCTCTCTCTCGCGCGCGCGCGCACGCACCCGGTAAAGCAATTCATACAAACTTTTCCGTCCCTTTAGAACTTGACAATTTATGTGCAAAAATGATCGACTATTTGTAAGAGGTAGTGTTTGTTTGGCCCTAATTCTGACATTTGTTTTTCCATGTGCAAAAAAATTATAACCGGATGAGACTTAAGACAGCTCCCTTGTACATTGTGGAAGTTTATCCATGTGCAAAAAAATAATAACCGGATGAGACTTAAGACAGCTCCCTTGTACATTGTGGAAGACGACAAGTTTTGCCCCTACGGCTGGCGGCACTGGTGATGTTCTATTTTGTTTCAAGCAGTGTATCAGCAGATTGTTCGCGTTATCATGCTTACTAATATTGGGAATATTTCCTGTTTCCATTTTCAAAATAAATGTAGGCATATATTAGTTGAAACCAACAACGATCTCCAGGACTGATGTATTATATACGGTACTGTAATGTTGCAGTGTTTAAACTTTCAGTGTAAGAAATTGCTACTGTGCTCATCTGTATGACTACAGTGATCCCAGATCCCACTCCTCGTAAGAGGTCTTTTCATTCAGGTACCAGCACGCTTGTATTTCGAAACTGAATGATGCAGGTCAGATATTTTTGCCGTGAGCATTGAGCAAGTATAAAATGCTCCCGGTAAAGAATTTTCATTGGCGCAATTTGTGCGTCGAAAACTAAGAGCTGAAACAGCTGACATGTTTCATGGCTCTGGAAAGTTAATAGAGGGCGTGATACGTTTCATCACAGCTGAAGGTTCATCGTTTGGGCTATAATGAGGAAATTTTCTGCAATTTGCAGAGGGAAATTGGACTCTTTCTGTTTACCAGTTGCTTTTCTCATACTGTTTCTTACTCGAAAACACGAACAACACGGGATTTCCCAATACATGCTGAATATACACAAGTGTTACCAAATTCAAATGATGAGGAATGATTAAAAACCACCCTTCGTGACGTAAAATGTGATTACGTTTTCAGTCTATCTGCGGACATTTAGACTGTGACAAATCTTTCATTGGATTTCACGTTTTCCAAAAGTTTTGACTGAAAGACTCACAGAAGACCTGGCAGGGTAACAAGTTCCTGAGTAACAAATTTCTGTGACACAGGTCCAAAGCACGCCTAGATACTGTGGACCCATTTGGCGACCGTTAAATATCTAAGATCCACAAAGGATGACATCCTTTTTCTCGCTCGAGCGAAATATCCCTGAACTAACCGAAAACCACATTACTCTATCAGGCTTCGGGCGCATTGTTGCCTCTTGAAATCAAGTTTTGCCATCGGCTTCAGTAGTTATAAGTCCCACACGTCTGCAATCCTGCCCGCCCATTAACTCACACATCTAATATTTACCTCGTTCATGGTCCGACACTAACTCGTGGCCTTTCATCAACACCTCTGGTGTGAGTCGACTTAATTTTGAATGAATAGCACGTTACGGGATATTCGGAGTGCCAATATGGAATATATGGTTCGCTTGAGAAATTGGCACCGATTTATGTTATTCGCTTGGTCTAAGAGGATACTAGTACACAGACGTACAGTAAATGATAATGTCCTTAAGGTACCGTGCGATTAACTCCTTCAGTCCTGGGTTAGAGACTAAGTCAACGGCTTTCGACCGCGCGACTTAGGCGCAATGGACGCAAATCGCGCCAAAAATACATGTTGACTCGGAACTTTCTTTCCAGTGGCAATATTGACATTCTGGTGTTTGAACCGACTGTCACTTTTGTGAAGAATTGCAATAAGAAATCGTTATAATAATACTGATGAGCACAACTTTTGTGATGAGAAGCAGTGAAACATGACGCTTCTTGAATATAACACAGTTATGTTTACAGCTGTTTTTTCAAATCAAATTTTGTCTCCCTTGGAGGGGGAGACGCATTGCATCTCTTTCATAGCATTTTTTTTTGCAATGTACGTGTCTGTATTGAATAGGATCCTCCTATTGCACGAGTTCTTTCCAAATGTAAAATATAATTTCGCGGTCTTAAAATTGCGCTCAAGTATAAAATACATTTGTAACTTGACACTCGGATGACATATAGCTAATCTGAGGCACAATGCTGACCGAATGTTCCAAACCTGTAAACGTTATCAGATTGTCGCTTCTATTTTAGGAAATCAGTTTAAATGTCAAAATTGTTTGCGATAGGCTTTTTCAAAGGCGCACCTTTAGTCCAAACAACTTGTTCTTTATACCGAACAAAAACTAGAACCGGCTTACATGAAATCTCAAGAGCACGTGTACATGTATTCAGCTTATAAAAAAAAAAGTAAAAAGTAAGAGAAAGGGCTGTCTTGTCACCTGTGATCAAAGTTGTCGTGTAAGCTTGCACGTGATTTGTATAGTCTGAAGTAAAACAGTTATAACGCTCCAAGCACATGAATCAGTTAGCTGTGAGTCACCCTCTAAGTTATGACGTTATGCTTTTAACGAAAGCATATATCATTTAGAAAAATTATAAAATGAACTTTTTAAGTCCTGATTGAGCGCGCTCAAAGCCCCTCCCCCCTCCCCTTCCTCCCAAAAGTTGTGGGTCTGAACCATTCTTATGGTTTCTGCAACTGTAGGGCTCCTGGTACTTGAATGCAAGGTTTGCTTGCAAACAACATGAATCTATTGTCGTTGTCTCCATGTGTAAATATAGAACACATTGACTTTTGTTGAAATTAGCAATGGAAAGTTAAAAGGGAGAAGGAAAGGTGGTGTAACAATGCTGAAATCTGGGTCATAACTATATACTGTTAGGTGTGAGGGAAAAAAAGAGAAGAAAAGAAGACGCTGTCCTAGAAACGTAAATGCAAAATCGCATGCTCGGGAGACTGCCAAATCCGGGCTACACGCCTTAAATTTCAATGATTCAATCATGTATGCTAATTTGACACAAGTACAAGGGGGCCTCCGATAACGTTTCACAGATAAAATATATTACTGGATGGTGTTGATTTCAGTGGTGTTTATTGTGGTTAAACGTCTACGACACATTTGTGGGACTGAGTCTTTTATATAGCCCTGATATTGTTCGTCTAACATTACCATTGTATTCTTGTACAATTAGTCTAAATTAACGGCATCACATCCGCAAGTCTATTCCCAATTCCCAATATCGCATTCCGTCTGTTTGTCCCCTACTCCATATTAAAGGTATTCTGTTGCTCGACATGTTTTGTTACCATTCAATTGTGTCGCATAATTGAAATTGAAGCCACTTATAATATTATAATAAATTCGGAGGGTGCTGTGTCGAATAGGAGGCAGGTCTGTGCTACGGGAGCTACATCATTACAACACCTAATTATGTTGAGAATGATTTACAAAATAATAAACACACGATCGACTTACTTCAGGAAACACTCTCGGTCATTATGGTTAAATTCCATATTAATTTTTTTTCCTTCTCAGACATCAGTCCTGTTCACCTGCTATTCCATGACATGGTGCGCACCGACATACAAGATTTGTCACACACGTGTTTCCTTCTGACAGGGACAAGGCCACGGTTCCCGGGTGATGTATACAGGTACATTCCCATACATCTAATTGAAGCCTACATGTATATAGTTGTAAACATGCATCACTCACCTCATGTTCTAGATGATACCTTATTATAGATATCACATGTGGGCAATCGTACAATCCGTAAGTGTGTTTAAGCAGAACTTATA
>OZ026620.1:41853895-41891395 GCA_964020975.1 Hermodice carunculata | reverse complement strand
ATATTTCCTTTGACATATATGTTAGAATACTGCCGTTTCACACCGTTTCACGTAGAAACAACATTCAGTCACAATGACATCAAAATCTTTGCATTATTATTTGATCACGCAATTTTCAGAGGGCTTGGATGTATTCATTGACGACCACTACAAAGACGATTGTCAGTGCATGCTATACATGCTCTAAACATTGTATCAAGCTAGCGATAATAATAATAATAATAATAATAATAATAATAATAATAATAATAATAATAATAATAATATTATTATTATTACTATTATTATTATTATTATTATTATTATTATTATTATTATTATTATTATTATTATCATTATTATTATCATTATCATTATTATTATTACTACTATTACTATTATTGTTATTGTTATTATTATTATCATTATTATTATTATTATTATTATTATTATTATTATTATTATTATTATTATTATTATTATTATTATTATTATTATTATTATTAGTATTATTATTATTAAGCATATAAAGCGAGGATAACTGGTCTCTATGTTTTCATTATGGAGGTCCACAAAACAACTTACCGAATTTATAACTACCATTCATAGTAATCAACTGAGTACACTGAGAAACAAAATTTAAGGCTTCTCCAGTGAAGGAGCCATCAGGCCATTAACAAAATGTTAATGGCTGACAGAGGAATATTATAAGGTTCGGACTTGATTTTTTTCTTAGGTTGGTCTTCCTAAATCTCCATCAAGTTAATTTGTGCTATACGTTAGACTTCAAACAAATGGTAACTTTTTCTTTCCCAATGTGACCCTATACTGTGCTTTCTCTATCTCAAATAATGGCAACTTTTTTTTTGCTTCCATGTGATCCCATACTGCTCTTTTGCTGCCCACCTAATTAACACTAGCTAAGCAGTACAGCATTCTTGGTAAAGCTATACTGAGCTGTCTCTTCGTAAAAGGGTGCCACGTATGGTTCATGAACACCACATACCAAACCGAAACACGTTTCGTGAGTATGAATGTTTGATAATGGTGCTTTCTTACGAACCAGCTCGACCCTGAATCTTCACATAAATTTATGCCAACCAAGAAACCCCTTGTGGGGTTCTGTTGCCATTGATGATTACGTGCATGGAATGAACATCCTATTGGCCAAACTTTTATAACATTAGGATATTGATGTTGATTATATCACACAAGATGAAAAGAATCCTTGCACCAACAGGCAATACGTTTGCCTGCATCATGGTCATTAAACCCATATCACCATGCACGAGTTCCGTGAACACCTGGTGAATGTTGCTTAAAGAACTTTTTCCATTCTGTATTCATGCCATTTCCTAAGTATGTGGTAATTTATATCATCTTGTTGCTAATTTCCCTTTATTGGGCGACCTTATTCAGAGTCACAGTAAGATGGGGACTGTGAATAAGGCAAGACCGTTAAGTTCTAAATGCAAACATACGAAATGAGATGGCCTGCTCCCGTTTTCAACTTTTTTTAAATTTTAATATGCTTTCACAGCGATCCTTGCCGACATTATATCCACATGTACATGTGTAATGCAAATCAGAAGTGACGGAATCTGAACCTGCTCATCACACTGGAGCAGAATTTTGATCTTTAGTACTGGAGGAAGAAGTTATCCTGTGCCCCCAAAACACCCGACAATAATGTGTAGCTGAGGCAAATATAATCATGATACATTATCCAAATATAAATGTTGAGCCCCAAAAAATCAAATTTTGTACGGTGTTTGGCACCAAAACAACATTTGTCCCTTAATTTAAATGAGGGGACTTTTTTTTTTGCTCTTAAATATTACCACTTCAAATAAAGGGTATTGTATATTATTATTATTTCAACCAAAATACACACATTCAGTGCAATTTAACATGTTTAATGGATTTTGAATTGCACAAAATTGCGAGGAGATGAAATGGATGTAAATAAATTGATATCACGATTTAGTTTCAATTCCAAATTAATGAAATTGTAAATTCAGGGATGTCAACATGCAATGTGTCATTTCAGGCACAAGTGGCCAAGATCAGCAGGGACACAAAATAATTAACAAACAATAAAATACAACAAATAATCAATTTTAATGAGGGACAAACAACGTAAATTTTCAAATTTTAAGCTAATTTCAGGGATTGTCCCTGATAATGAGGGACAGTTGGTATCTCTGTACATTTTAGCAATTTTTTATGGTATCGGTTGAATACAATCTTGAATTACCCAGAAGTTTAGGTATGCGTGATGGAGTTAGCTATTTTATATTGATGGCTGAAACTTTTTTTTCAGTTTCATAATAAAAATGGGAAATCTAGTGTCAACATACTCTGTAAAACAGGATGACCCCACAAATGACTTTGTCCTATCAGTATGCTTGTATTAAAAGAAGTAAACCGTCACTTGTTTTTCAGTTTTTTAGATGAACGGTCTCCACTTTACAATCACTGTAAGTTAAAACAAGCCAGCCCATTGATAGGAAAAGGCATCAAATTTCGAAAAATTTACAGCTTACTTCGGAAATCACAGGAATACAGAGAGAAACTAGAAAAAAGATTTGCTTCAAAGTAAATCTGTCGGTGTGCCTTCAAAAGTTGTAAATATTAAATGGAACAACTTTGTCCTTTGGTACTTCACATTCTATTACGCTTATGGCTGGATGAAAATTGCAAAGTCCAAATGACCTTAACCTTTGACCTTTACAGGTCACATGTAAATTGCAAAAATGTACAGTGTTACAATCCGCACAATTTAAGTCCAGTATTAATGTTGGATGGAAATTGGTCGAGTAATGGCTGGGTGAAACTTTCTATGGTCCAAATAACCTTGACCTTTGACCTTTAGGGGTCAAATGTATGTTTCAAAATGTGCAGTGTTACAATAGGTACAATTTGAGCCCAACATGATCAAAATTGGATAAAAATTGACCAAGTTATGGCCAGAAGAAAGCCACCATGAAAGTGGCCTTTGAACTTGAAATGACCTTTGACCTTGAGATGACCTCTACCTGAAGTGGACATTGACCTTTAAAATGACATTTTGACCTAAAATTGACCTTTGACCTTGACATGACCTTTGACCTTGATATGACCTTGACATTTGAGATGACTTTTGCCGTGCTATGATCGAACTCCTATACACTCGGAACCACATCTACTACAGTATATAAGACATTGAAGATTTAAAACTTTAATTTTCCCGCATTTGCATAATTTTGAAAAGCATGCGCTCTCATTATAAAAAGACGAGACTTCATCTATAGAAGTATAATTGTGCCAAGTTTGGAGTTTGTACGCATAATACTTTTCAAATGAGCTGTCTTACAAATTTGCCAGCAAAGAAAGAAAGAAAGAATTCCTTGAAAAACAATATGTCTGTGTTGGCACACAGACATAAAAACATTTCGTAGATGTACCATTATAGGGCAGATATTGGTGATGAATGCATGTTTATAGCCAAGATGTCATTTGTGTGGGCATTTTAGGTGCCGCTTAACCAGCATTGAAATTTGCATATCGCGAGGAGGCTGAGTGACAAACGATATACAGGATCGTTTTCAATTAATCAGATGACCAAAGTTTTTAACTGATGGAAATACAATATTTATTCTCGCAAACAAAAAACGACACACTATACTTAAATGAAAAATGGTGCAGTAGGTTTGTTTAAGCTGGTTTTCATGTGCTATCGCCAAAAGCGTCCTCTCATAAAATTCCAATAAATGTCATCACATACAGTCATATGAAAAATGACCGCCGTGGAGAGAGTTGCACAAACCTACAGCGTATATAAAATATGTGTATCAAGTAGATCAGTTTACAGGTAATTGCGGCCAAACTGAATACGTTCAATTCGAAATGTTCACAGATAATGTCGAAATGCGTGATTTATTAAATTATATATGAAATATAATGCATATGAATTCTAGATGTCAACTACCAGCAATAGGAAAGGTCAGAATTAGCTCCAAGGTGTGTCCTCGTCCCAGTACACAACTGAATACACAAACATTTGGAGGGCTAGTGCTGTGTTCCCATTAGTTTGTACGTTAAAGCAACCTTTAATTAACTAGTCACTTTTGTAGCCGTGGCTATATGATTTTTGTGAGGTATTAAGTTATGCATCTAGATATACTGTCTGAAATTTGGTGTTTCTATGTGCAATAGTTTTCAAGTTATTAAGTTGCATATTACGACGTAAAGCAATGTGAATACACAGCCCTAGCCCTCCACTGACTGCAGTGCCCCTTTTAGGCAGTTCTTGAACCGTCTGTTCTTGTTCTTGCCTATTAAACATGCACAAGAAACATTCGACCCCAAAAAGGCTGCAACCCAAGGCGAGCTCAGCTTCAAAAAACGATCCCCTGCCTGAGCTGATATGAATATAGCAAACTTAAGCTGAGCTGAGCTGACCTCACTTGAGCTGAACTACGTTGAGCTTAGCTTTGAGATGATATTATCTGGGTGTATCTGTTCTAGATATTTGGCCTAGTTACCTTCTTTTACTAAGATACAAGATAATGCCTTTCAGGTCTCATGCATGTGCGTGTGAGGCTCCAAAAACCAAGACAAACGATAATAACGTTGCAGGACAAAGCCAAATGGCAAAAATATAAAAAGGTTGCCCACATGCTTGAGTTTATGACCCAGTTTTACTATATAACATGCAGAACTATTGCTTACTTATGTGTGCAGGAGGTTTTATAAAAGAATATACATGTAAAAGCCAGACATGTTATACCCCGGGAATGGACAGCTCATGGATTTATTATATTTCTAGTAACAATAACCAAAGCTGATTGGTTCAATTTTTTCAAATATAAAACCACACTGGTTTGTTTCTACGTCCGATCGGATAGTACGGATCCGACTATAGATTTGATGGTCATGTATGGGGAGGGGGGCAAGACGTTCAACAAGATGTTGCCCACACAATATCCCAAGTTTCTGCATGTCGTCGAAGCCCGGGATTTTTCTGGGGCAAGCCAACACTTCGGTCTTTCTCGATCGGTCATAAATTTAACTGCACAATTCATAATCTAACCTTAAATATACATTCTTCTTGCTCCAAATAGGTCGGATAAGTCTGCAATCGAGTTTACAACAGGCCCACTTCTGGCGCATTCTTAGTCTTACATGGACATGTTTCGAGTTTTATAGACAGTAAATTTGGATTTTATGATCATAAAGTGTGCCACTATTTCAACATGTAAGATTGACCTCAGCCGCAAGTACATATATATGACTATAATCATCATTTTCTTGAGAACCTGTGTGGGTTTTCATGTTCAATGCTAATTACGATATATTGTTGGCTCATTATTACGTGGACATATTTCCCGCTCTTTATATTGAATGGACTTGTTGGTCTTAAAGTTTGCCTTTGTGTTCCTTTAAATGAATAAACTGAAATTTTAAAATGTGTTCATATTTATTGCTCTATATAGTAGGTTACTATTACCAAAAATATAATAATAAAATCGTTTTCAGATGTTTTCTTCACGAAAGTTTGTCTTTATGTTCCTTTGAATGAATAAAGTGAAGTTTTAAAATCTGTTCATATTTATTGCTCTAAATAGTAGGCTATTATTACCAAAAATATAATAAAATCGTTGCCATATGTTTGCTTCACGTAGTACGGATTTTTACCTGGCCTTGGTCAGCCATGTCACATTCCAGCTTAGCCCCCATGTGGTATGGCTGACCAAAGCTAGGTAAAAATCCGTACTACGTTCAGCAAACACGTGGTAACTGATAGAATCAGTGTGATCCAGATGCATGACCTACTGACACAGTTTTAACATATGACGTACTTTACGCTGCATGTAAGTCCACATTAAGTCTCACGGTACAAAGTCATAACATAAGTAATGAATAGTACATGAACTATTCACTGATCCATATACATATACCTTATGCAGGGACCTAGTTATGAATTATGAAAAGCATTCTCGTGATATGTACTTGCCCAAGGTTTCGTAGAACAAAGTCAAAGAAATAACACTAGCAGAGCCTAGATATGGATTTTATATAAATCGATGCCAGTGACCCAGACGTTCAACCTAATGCCCTAGTTTTATCACATGACACACCAACTAGTTCTGATTCATGTGTTTGTGAAGTATCATGTCAATAAATCAAATTGAAAGAAAGTGTAGAATGTATATGTGCACTTATATTTCTATACCCGTTGACATATAAATGTGTACTAATTGAGACATGTATTCCCTTCTCGATATGTATTTGTCAAAGATTGCCTGGTAATGTGAACATTTGTTGGATCTGCCACAACGTAAATTTCGATGAAAAAGTAGGAAATGACAGCACTCTATTCCAGGGAGCAATGCTGGCAGAAGTTTAATTACCTGAGACCGGTTGTTACAAAATTTGTACAAATCCAGCCAGCAGTTTTGAATGAATCCAGATATTACAAAACACACAAAAAATTAATGAAAATAGGAAGCGCACGACCGGTGGAAAAACTGTTGTCTAAGAAACCCCAGAAGGACTCCTCTAGCTATGATATCGAAACAATTACCCAAGCGATTTCAAGGAAAATCTAAAAGATTTTTCAGAATAAAATAACCTCAAAATGGCTCACAAAAATTGAACAAATAAATGAATGAAATAAATGAATAAGAACTAGAAAAATAATGACAATGATAAAGATAATGATAATTGTCATGATGATGATTATAATGATAATAGATGAAGAACTTAATTGAATGCAATTGCTACAGATTTAATAAAGATACATACCTACCAGTTATGAATTGGATCTGGGCTATAAGTTTGTGTTAATGCACAAAAGTATGCATATACACTGGTATTCATTTGTTAACCACCCTGACATATACCCAAGACTTTTATTGCCAGTAACCAATTTCCAAGATTGGTGGAAAATAAGAGAATTTAAGGAAATACAAGCTGTCGAGGAGACTACTCATGCTGCCTTGCCTACCTACCCACAGACTTTGACGAGAATCTAAAATACAGTTTAGGAATAGATATTGAATATTACGAAAATATTTCAAAATAATTTTTAAGAAATTGTAGTACCACTTGTTGAAACATTTATGAATACCCAGAAGT
Source organism: Hermodice carunculata (assembly GCA_964020975.1). Classification (NCBI taxonomy): domain Eukaryota; kingdom Metazoa; phylum Annelida; class Polychaeta; order Eunicida; family Amphinomidae; genus Hermodice; species Hermodice carunculata. Next base: position 41,884,294 of record OZ026620.1, on the reverse strand, counting down.
AATTCTGTGCAAGTTAGAAGAAAATAGCCACGTGGCTTTGCAAAAAAGTATGAAGAGATCCCCCCAAAAATTAACATCAAAATAATTATGGCACAAGAAGAGTAAAGCATGACCACTAAAAGAAGCTTGACAGAGACCCACTCAAGGTACTCACTCATCAGCTTTGGACAGGACTCAACTTAGAAGTTGCCAATGTAAATTGCTGATGCACGTCGGAAGACTGAAAGACAGGGAAATGGATATCCAACTCAACTGAGCTTCATTGAAGTGGACACTTTCAAGAGGGTTGTCCTTACCAAATCCATGGTAAAAGCAAGCCACCGCCTTTACAAAAGGCGTGCCCTAGAATCTAAGGCTGCGAAAAATGCTTGATGGTTTCCTGCTGATGACCCGTTTAATTAATTTGACTGTTGAGGCATTGAATTTTCAAAATTTCGAATCGAACGTGATAATAGTGACTATTCAGTGCATATGCTTAGATATAGACAGTGACTGGATTGGTGATGGAGTGTGAAGAGACTGGATTGTGGGTTTTTCAGAACTTCATGGAATATGTCGCACTCTTGCCCCTGTTGGCCTTTTTTTTATGTAGACAAGTAAACAGAAATTGACACTTTCTGCACGAAGATTGTTGCCTAAAAAAGTATAGACACATTTTTTTACATGGATTGTGAAAGAAGTCAACTTCCCACCTTGTCTGTGGTGGAGGAAACCGAAGAACTCGGAAAAAGTAGGAACTTTCTCCACATGCTTCCCAGGACGAGAATCGAACCCGGGTCGCAGAGGTGAACCAACCGTGCGCCTTCGGCTGGCCTTTGTCGTTTAGAATCTTACTGTAAGTAAAAAATTTAACACTGGCTTTTTTCCCATGAAGTTCACCGAAAAACTATAACCCAAACGATGATACACATAAAACAGTACAAAACCACTTTCTCCAGCGTTGTCGGCGGGGTGGCACTATAACTACTGCACAAGACGCAGGCCCGTAGCTGGGGGAGGGGGTGTCAGCGGTGTCGATCGACATCCCCTTCAGCACTGAAAGGACCAATAATACCCCCTCCCCCCATAATAATAATAATAATAATAATAATAATAATAATAATAATAATAATAATAATAATAATAATAATAATAATAATAATAATAATAATAATAATAATAATAATAATAATAATAATAACTATAATAATAAAACACAACCAAAAACGGTGAAGAAGGAAAGTATATCTTTTATACATGTTTACAATTATAGTAATTACTCTCTGCATAAGGTCCGCACAATAATTCATTCAACCAAGAGCACTCCACTTATTCTGATTGATTATAGCACTTTAAAGAACGGAAAAAAATCATTTTATAATTTTCACATTTCTGCAATATGTCAAGACCTGTTTAAAGTCCATGTTCGCATAACAACCTGACTTTTCCAGCTGGAAAGCATTCTCTTCATTGTAAACACATCCCACCAATGAAACAAAATGTTGGACCCTTTAACTCATTTTAAATTGATTTTCTTGGATCTTCATTTCATTTATTGCCATTTTGTTAATACATCAAGCCCAGCTAACGAAATGCTCTTTGAGACAGAACTGAATTTGTATAGTTCTTTTATTGAAGGAATGAAAAACAGCTGTTTTACATTCAATATTTGTTATGTCAAAACTTGGTTCTTTGATATTAAACCTTTATATTTTATTTCGAAACTTGGCTGAGCAATACTAGACCTTTTCAACCATAATTTCTCAAATATTGGACCTATTCCACATGATGTGAGCAACTTTAGGTCCACATTTAATAGCATCACTTTCACAGAAGCGTATTATTTGTATGTTGGTCTAACTGGAAGACTGCCGTAAGGAAGCAATTTTAATTGAAAATCCACAAATACAATAATGAATAAAGTAAAACAAAAAATGAAGAACAAGGTAGAAACGAAGCACATAGAAAGAAGTTAAAAAAAGGACTAGACATACCGAAAAAAACAAAGCATTTACATTCAAGAAGTGGATTTCTTCAACCGTTTATTAGATTAATGGTTTTTAAAGTAGGTCTCTGTACACATAGCTGTCAGCTTTGTGAAAGGTCCACGTTCGTACAGAACAGTTTATTTGATAACCAGCTGAGTTCGCAATGCATTTCATAGTGTTATACGTGGTAAAGTAAAAAGAGTGTTACGAGAGTTTTAGAGCTAGGTCCAAGTATACATTGTTGCAAAGGCCATGATCAACAGATCAAAGATAAGAGAAAAGTGTGACCCCTTCCTTTTAACTGGTGACAAAAATCTGCTGTGATCTGAAACTACGATTCGACACCGGTATGCAAAAATGTAGAAATAATTTGTTACCGGTTCAACCATATTCGGTACTGTTTTCACTGAATTGCTCCTAACACGGTACCTAAAAAGCGGCCCACAGATTTTCTATATTTGTGTTTGTTTTGGAATTTCAAGGCTGAATCTAACAAACCCACAATGTACTGTGTCATAAACTTTGAAGCACTGTATCATTACTGCACAACAAGCACAGATAAAAATTCTAGATGACGCCCTTTCATCCACATATGTAGAGTGTAATTATCTGAAACAGTTTTATAGAACCATTATGATGTGATTTCCACATTTGCATATTCATGTTATATTAGATTGTAATTTCTGATAAAAAAAAGTTGTAGTTTACACAATAATTTAAACCAAAGAGGACTATTTTACCTTATTGTATATTTTTTTTATCATGGCCATTTAAACAGTATATACTTTGCTCATACTTATGTGAATACTTTTCAATTCATGCAGCCTGAAAGGTGATCGTGTACTTAGTTTACCGGGGCATAGCTCGACTATCTTCAAGATAAAAGCTTATCAAATCAGTACCAACATTTTTTTCTGATGAACTTTTCACCATTAAACAAAACCATGGCTACTATTAATATTCGGTCTTAACATGAAAATTTGCAGTTTATGCTCTTTTCTTGACTTGGCAGCACAAGCCACCTCTCATATTTAAAAAGAACATAAAATTCAGTTTCAAACAAAAAATGAAAAATTTGTGTATATGCACTATATGATGTAGGCATATGCCTCATTGAATTTGTAACTTTACAGTTTGGTAAGCCAGTATACAGGAAAGGTCCAAAAGGTTGGAACGGAGACACCCCGATAATGAATGTCTGGCTACGGGCCTGAAACGTGCGATAGACATTTCAAGAATATAGCTTAATTTGATCCAGATTAAAAAACAAAGCACTGCATCAACAAACATAAATTTAATAAAATAGAAATGTCATATTCATATTCTAGCCGAGAACGCAGATTCGTAAATCTTTGAAGTTTTGAGCAAATATTAGATCAAGGACTAAGTAGCTCAGGGTCAAAAACACATCAATTTAAGATTATTTTAAATTCTTTATGAAAAAGGCCTCGGGTCAACATCTATACTGGCGCGGGTTTCGCGCCAAGTAAAGGTATTAATTAGTTTTGGTGAAACAGCAAAGTGTTAAAATATTACTCCGACATGCACAGAAAACCATCAATAACATTTCTAGTTGGAACAGGGTATATACGAGCCCTCCTAATAAAATTTCCTATATATATTTTTCAATTTTTATTGCAAATGTGCCGAAGCTAACCGTTTGACAGAGCTATTGATGTTATCACTGTTCTTGAGTCGTTTGGAACAGCCAGCATGCCTACTGCATGAGTATGTTAATGTTTCTGTCGTGTCATGAATGTGTCAACTGTAATACTGTGTGTGACAAGCACATGCGAGAGTTGTCACACGCAAAGCAATTTTTACTCTGATGATTGTTTGCAATATATTTTTTTTTTCAAATCACGAGATTTAACTCTTCCAGTGCTAAAGTCGCACAATTTAAAATGGAATGCTCTGAATTATACTAAGAGTGTTGGATTTGTGTTCCTTGTAAGAATACCTTTCATTTAAGTAGCAGCATACTTGCAATTACATAGATCATAATAGTCCAGGTCAACAGCTTTCCTCGGCGTGCTTTGGGGGCATTGTGCTTAAAACGCGCCGCGGAAAGCTGTTGACTCAGTCCCAAATGTGGCACTTAAAGGGTTACGCAATGGAGAATTAAAAGCAAATTGTTGAATTAGTACTTTAACAAGCTCAGCGCTTCAACGACCATTCCCTTTTGCACAAAAAAAAACCAGATCACAAAATTGCATTTTCAATGTTTGCACTTTGAATGGTTTTTTTTTTCAATGACACTGGGTGGTACTTGGTTGAAGAAGAGGGCAAGACACACGCAAAGAGAATAGCAAATAAAGCTTTTCGACTCTTATTTACTGGCGACAGGGTTGGTGATAAAACTTCCAAGAAGCTACTGGACCTCTGTACATATCAGCCACCAAAGTAGTTGTAACTTCTAGCATGGATGTCTTCCAAATCAAATTTACCATGATGACCCCCTAACACTTTCAGGTTGAATTCTTGTATGGAATGTCATCCTTAGACGAGAGCGGCATTTGCTGGACATTACCCGCGGGTGAACTCAATAAACTATCGGGGAGAGATGCTAGGTTGTCCTGATCTGTTGCAGTAAGCAGGGTGATAAAATATACCCTACGGCGACGCTGTGATTTGGCCATGCGTAGATGTGTATAATTATAGTTCGTTTATTTCAATACATCAGCGCACAAAATGCGGTTTGTCCGTGTTGTTATTATATCTAATGTAATACCTAGTCTCAAAATTCTCGTTCTTGTGTTAAAGCATGTCAGTGCCAGAACTATTTAGATATTTCTAGGCCACGGAGGGCTATCCAGTACGGTATGAAAAATGTATGCACATTAATATTTAAGCGCATGTTTTGCCATGTCAAGTGTAAGTATAATAAGGCTCGGATATCCAAAGTATGGTAGCAATGCTAGTTTGCTTAAGAGATTCATGGGCTTACAAAAGAAAAAGGAAAAAAAATAGACATTCATAAATTTCCATTGCATACTTTTCTGGCGCGACGATGTTTCTCGGGACATTGATCATCGTTACTTTTAAGTTTGTTTCCTAGTTATTGTGAGGCAGATACCAAAGGTCAGCCAAACTAAAAAAAAATTAGGATATGAATAAATGCTCAGTCAACAGACATCCCAAATTCAATATTTCTTTTGTGTCATTGGGCCTTCAATGCACAGGTTCATTCTGTATAATCTCGAAAAGAGGTCATGTCATCAACTTTCAATGACGTCTGTTTCAGAGGCCCGTACGAATGTCTTCTCTGCAACTGTTGTGGAGCCGCAAAATATAAACAATGCAAAATTTATACATTTACATTTTGCGTTAATGCAAAATGTGGATACTGACTCAAAATCAAAGTTGAAGCCCAATAATGTAAACTCTACGCAAAATGTAAACCTCTACATTTTGCGTCAAATTAAAAATGCAGTCATCGAAAAATTTCTTCAAAGCTGGTTTTGGGGTGATACAAAGTGTAGAATGACGCAAAATGCAAACACTAAACCTGTTTCAAAACTGTCCAAATAGGGACCAAATGACGCCCGTTACGCAAGTGCCTCTAAGAAATTAATAAACTATATCGTGGAATCTAAATTTACAAGGGTATCATTTTTATGTAAGGTTGATCTCTTGAAGTCAACCTATTTATTCCAAGGGCATAATTCGTCACTTACCCCCCTCTTGGCAGCAATAATAATAATAATAATAATAATAATAATAATAATAATAATAATAATAATAATAATAATTGAATGAATTAATTAATCAACGGATAGAAAGAAAGAAATATTACCGATATAACATAAATTAGAACACAATAAAAGAAAAAAAGATAAATATTTCACTAATTTGAGCCCCCAAAGGCCTACATGTATGTATTTTAAATGCTTGGTTTCCATCCTCATAACTTTTCATCGGGGTTTTTGTTTCCTTATTAGGTTTACTTTAATGTTGAGAGTGATGGCCGGAAAAAAATTTCCTGTCCTAGATGCAGGAAAATAGTTTCAAATGGCCTAACACACAGGATTGATGTCCTGATACACCCTTCCACTTTGATGAAAATCTACTATTTTTATTTTGTGGCTCTACAGGAGGAACCATCATATGACTATGAAGTAACGAAGAGAATAACATTTATTTCGTTTGTAATCCCTGCCAAGTTTATTCGGGTTCATATCTGGAAATTGGAAGTATTCTGCTGCTCCAAAATTCGAAAACAGAGATTTTCCATCAATTTGAACTAAAACGATTCCTCATTCCTAAGTATATGAAAATGGCTTGCAAACACAATCCTGCTTCGTCAATGACTTGTGATTCCTCAAACGCTAAGCAATAGCACTATTTTCCGACATCATAGTCATCATGTTAGCACTTGAGATGTAACAGAATAATTCTTCCTGAAACCTTAACGACAAAATAATATGGATTGTAGGCTTAGCTCTAAGTTCTTTGGGTGTATGAAGTAAGTGTGATGATTCAATACACAGTTTTACTTGTACATCAGACGGCATGAATAGTAATTAAGTATATATATTACGATTCGTGAGAGGGTTCGACCATAATCTACTTTATCAAAGTTTTCTTGACAATATGGTCATCATTATTTTCTAATTGGAATACATCAATAATTATAATGATGTGATTTAGACAGAAGTTATATAATATTCAGTCTTTAATATTGAAACTATGCTTGTTGCAGGATCAAGCTAAATCCTTGTTTCCTATGCATGAGGTAGCAGACATTTTACAAGAAATTTAACAGGTACATTTCTTCATCAATAGAGACAGAAAAGCCAAAATTAAGTGAAGGGGCAAGGTTTGGCCTCCACCACACCCACACTGTATATCATCTGGCCTGGTGCTTACATTTTGTATCACCATGTTTTGCAGAATTTTTTCGATGACTACATTTTGAGATTTTAGACTGACATTTTAATTAATCGTGAAGTGCGAAATTAGGATTTTACCCCCTGAATTGTGAAATTCCATGAAATTTACCCTTTCATCGTGCACTGTGAAAGTACAATTTTTTCTCCATGAATTGCAAATGGGATCCCACACCCACACCCTGTCTCCCATATACATGTTTTGGAAAAGCGCAACATTAATCTTATCAACACACTGGATTAATCTTCGTGTTTATCATCATCATCATCATCATCATCATCATCATCATCATCATCATCATCATCATCATCAAGCCACATTAATAGTACTTTTTTTACAGATTTTTTGGCCCCGAATTTCAGGTACATCTCAATATTTGGTTAAAGGATTTCTTGAAGTAATTTTGTGGTATATATTGAGCTACAACGAATGATAATTGCTTTCACTTGTTCAGAGGATATTACTTCTACTCTAATGATTTTGTGGCCCACCGTGTTGACACTGGTAGGAGAAAATCATATCCCCATATCCCTGAGGATTTGAATTACTGATTGTACAGCCGGTAATCTCCCCTACTGTCAGGCTTTTATTTGCTAAAACATCGTTTTGCTTGGAAGAATTCATCCAGATCGAAAAGGTATCCTTTCCTTTGAACGTTTCCGTATGATCCTTTTCTGCAGCTGGTTTCACAATATGATATATTTAGTTTCAAACAGTTGAAGTACGAGTGTTTTACCTGGGGTTTAAAATTTAGGAGTCCTAGCTGGGGACACCTTGTATATATTTGGGGGGGGGGGGTTCAATACAGAAAATGAAAGGCCCAAATATTATCACGCCTTGACAGTATAATATTCTCAAGCCAAGTAATTACTAATATATGGTATTGGTAAGTATCAAATAGGATTGAAAGGCCTTGGCTTCTTTGAAGAACAGCTTGACATTGAAGCTTTTGTTCACTTGTCCCAGGACAAGTTGGAGAGGGTTGTCCCATATTTTGCAGCATAGGCTGTAAATGCAAACTTGTGAAAGAAGACCTATCTATTTTCTATGTTTCCAATATATTTATTAATTTTTCAGTTTTACTTATATGCTGTTCTTTCAAAGTATATATTTTTTAGTACACATCTGTAATATGTAAGGAAATTCACCATAACAGTCTGACAATTGACATGTTGCATGAGATTAGAAACACAAAAGACATTTTAGTTATATTCCATACAAATTTCAAAAGTGTTTAGATTCAAAATGTTTGATTTTGAAATTAATTATCTTGTGAAGTGTTCAATTTTGTGATGCTTATGATAGGCCTGTTTGAATTAAAAGATTTATCAAAGATAATTTGGCACCTGTCTTTCATTAAAATCTTCCATTCAACTTTCGTCATACCCTTCTGTCCAAGCTACCAAATCGCCTAAAAACGTAATTTTTTCTTTGTTATTGTACTCTATTAATGAATTAATTAATGTAAAATAGCATAAATGCATATGCTGCTTGTCAAGACTTACACATCAGTGTGTCATCTAATGTCATTTAAAGGAATTACCGAAAATGCCATAGGCTTCAATCTGTGAATGTGAGCAGATATATTCACGCCATTGAAGCTTTGGGATTATACATTAGACAGGATTTAGTGAACATATATTCAATGACCACACATTACAGAGTACTGTATAAGCAAAGCTAAAATTTGAAGCTCTAGTGAAGCTTTTGAAACATCAGTACGTAAACAGTCAGATTATCGCGTACCACGACATTTTCTGTGTTGAGTTTTGATAATAAAATCACTGTCCTTTTACGTAATGAAATTCCCTTTGTGTTGTTTAAGGTTGAAAGATACTTTTGTCTCTCAACACAGCTGTTTTCAAGACAGAATGTATCATTTGAAGTCCTAGTAGTGCCATATAATTTGGTTGTCCACTGAGAAAATACTCGTGTTTTGGTCAATATTTTACCAGTGAACACAACATTATTTCTCCGTAAAGGACTCAATATATTGCGCCAGGAAGCTTGACATACCGTTATACTTACCTGTCACGGTGTACAGAGCCGACAAAGATGAGAAAAACGTTCTTGACATGAGGCTTACAAATCTGAAGATGCCTATCTCCGGACTAGTTCTGCTAGTCCGGAGATGGGCATCTGCAAATCAAATCAGAAACAGCTTGGGAAGGATGAAGACTTGAAGTGAAACAAAACCTTTTTGCTCTGTCGGATTTCCTGTGGTTTTCACGCAACATGCAAGCCACAAGTCCCCAGTATCCTGCGCCATGTTTGATATTAGTATCGACCAAAAATTATACAAGAGTGATCGTGATTGGCCGAGCCGTTTGGCTTTCTGCTTGTTCCACCAATAAAACTACGCGTTACTTTATCCAGGATTAATACCCATTAAAACAATTTAAATTGATAGCCGATCAACACCATGTGCCAGCTGAGTTAAAAAAAGTGATTAACCTATTAAAGCAATTAATTTATTTTTTCTAATCATTTGCATTTACAGATTTCTGTTATATTCGACCAGCATAATCTGTAAAATAGGTAATTATATCGCTGTGGCATCATCATCATCATCATCATCATCATCATCATCATCATCATCATCATCATCATCATCATCATCATCATCATCATCATCATCATCATCATCATCATCATGCATTCTATTAAAACAAAACCGTAGCAAAAAGGACCAACAGGACATAAATATGATTATTCATATACACGTCTTGGCTTGTGTTTTGCGGCATTTATGTCTGAACGCCAAAGGTGCTGTGCGTTTAGAATAATGTCTGGACTTCTTTGGCGTTTATCCCATTTCGACCCGGCAACCAATTTCAACTATACCGACATTGGTGAAAATTGAAAGTTAGCCAGAACAAATGGGCATTGTGGGGAGTTATTGAACAAGACAGGACAAAAGGGCATATGTCTTGCCCAAGGCAATAGTGTCGATGTTCCCTCCCTGGAGAGTGTCAAATATTCAGCTATTTTAGGTAGTCAACGTTTCTTGGAATGGCGCAGACTGGCCTAATTTGTCCCCGTTATTTGGATGCGCCCCGAGCTTTTTTCAATCAAAATAAAAAAAGGTTAAAAGGAACTATTCAGGAAAATTAGCAATACCAACATTTACCATCAACCCAAAGAAAGTGTTTATATATATATATATACATATAATATATCCCTTGGAAGTAACTACTGGGCACTACAGAGCAATTGCACGAGGTTATAAGACATGTGAAGCTTGAAAATGGATTAAAATCCTGAAACAGGTGACGTGTTCCACCATAAAGAAAATTGTCTGGGATCATATATCTTTGCATCGCTGTATCGCATGTTCTATAATATATACACCCGAATGCGGCGACAAAAGACTTTAATACACACACACACACACACACACACACACACACACATATATATATATATATATATACATATATATATGCGTGTGAGTGTGCGTGCGTGCGTGTGTGTGTGTGTGTGTGTGTGTGTGTGTGACCACAAAAAGAAGGAGTCCAAGTGGGTAGTACAAAAGTGCAGATGGGGTTGACCTCCAGGTCAAGATGACAGGGGCATTGGCCGACTGCAGTTAAACAGGTCGAGTGCGGGCATGTCTTTCGTTGGGTTCGTACAACATTTCTTGCAAAGCATATTTGTGGGAACAACAATCATGTTTGGTAAAATGTGTGAGGCTGATTTTAGACATAACCCCCCCTCCTTCCCCGCCCCCGATATACATTATACAAAAAAAAATATTTATTTACAGAGATGACACAATGTGAAAACAGAACTGTAAAAATTATAATGTTTCTTTGAAAGTAGATTTTTCCTGTGTTCCTTCATTAAGCGTACGCTGCACTGTGAGAATATTCTCGAATGTATAGGAAGGCATAAGAATGACAGAATATTCCATAGTTAATATGGAGACGTTGCTAGCGTTTGACAGCGGACCATTGTGACAAAAATAAAACCTTTTTGGTGGGTGAGCAAGTTTCAGGTGAGGCATGGTACACAGGGGAATATAAAGTCCATGCGTTAAAACAAATTTTCATTCATTTACGAGTAGCAAATCACATTGGGTTTGTCGCTTAGAAAACTACTTCAAAGCATCTGTGGAGCTAATAATAATGTGCACTCGCTTTGGAAAATAGTAGAATTGAGGGTGCTGTACTGACATCGATGTTACCAATTGTTTATTAATGACTTATTATTGTAAATTTTCAATAATTGTCGTGAATTACTATAAAATGACTAAATGGACAGTAGCTGAGGAAATCTATAGTTTTTTTAAATATCTCAAATCAAACAGCACAGATTTCAGTCTCTAGTTTAATATACAATTGTGGAAAGTGCAAAGTGGAGTCTATCTGTCAGTTGACTATAGACTTATCTTATTAGACGAGTGACCAGTCTCCATAGACAGACCAATCAGTGATCTATCTCACATAGAAATGAACAATTCATTACTTATTAAAACGTTTAGAAAATAGATTGTTTAGAGCAAAAATGTAAGACGCAGTGGCAGCAAATCTACACAAAGGTAGCCTTTAGAAATTGATTTCTATCATGAGTGTAATTATATTTTACAGTGCTTGCACCTTTCCTCATTACGTCATATTTCATTCAACCAATGCAGTGAAATTAAAGAGCAAGAAATTTGTTGATGGGAACGTCTGTCTTACGTATACATCTCTACGAATTCTCAAAGACTATATTAACGATAACAACAGTAAGAATGGTAATAGTATGAACCGTAAAAGCGGTGGTACAAGTGGTAGTGGTTGTGGTAGAAGTAGTCGCACTAACAGTGCTAGCAGTGATAAAAGTAGTGGTAGTGGTAAAAATGTAATGTTGGCAGTGAAAGAAGTGGTAGTGGTAGTAGGAATAGTGTAGTTGTGGCAGCGGTAGAGGCAATAGTAGTGGCAGCTGTAGTAATAATGGTAGTAGTAGTAGTAGTAGTAGTAGTAGTAGTAGTAGTAGTAATGGTAGCAGCAGTTGTAGTAGTAGCAGTCGTAGCAGTGATAGAGTAACGGTGGTAGCAGTAACAGTAAAAGTAGAAGTAATGGTATACAGTAGTGGTAGTACTAGTAGTAAAGTAGTAGTAGTAGCAGTAGTGAGAAACAGAAGGCAAATAAACTTAAATATGATTATTTAGCTTAATGAAGTCATGGCTTCAGATTTTGGATATATATTATATATGTATATATATATATATATATATATATATATATATATATATATATATATGTATATACCACTCGTTTTATCTCTGGCACTGATCTTTACGCTCTGGACACATCACTCCTCTGCATGTAACTCTACTCGTTTTATCTCATTGTAGTGGTAGTAGTAGTAGTAGTAGTAGTAGTAGTAGTAGTAGTAGTAGTAGTAGTAGTAGTAGTAGTAGTAGTAGTAGTAGTAGTAGTAGTAGTAGTAGTAGTAGTAGTAGTAGTAGTAGTAGTAGTAAGGATCCAAAGGAAAATAAAAAATATGATTGTTTAGCATAATGAATTCATGCCTTCGGATTTAGATACATACCACTCATCTCTGAACACTGATCTTTACACTCTGGACACATCACTCCTCCACATGTAGCTCTATAAAATCGAACTTTTGCGCCCTGCCCTGGACAGGAAACACAGTTTTGGCCTTTTACACGCCATAACGGATTTAACTTTTTACACTGCTCTGCACACCCTGCACACACGTAAATCCTTTTAGCTTATTTACAATGAAGTTCATACCGCGGGCACAAGTAAATCTTTTTATGTCTGTACAATGGACTTCATATCGGGGTCACATGTTAACCCTTCCTTTCGGATCTTCACGATGAAACTCACACCACATAAATATGTAAAAACTTTGGTGTCTTTACATGAAGGTCAGACCTTGGGCATATGTATACACCTTTGATCCTAACAACGAACCTCACGTTCTGGGCGTATGTGAACCCTTTGGTCTCTTTACATTGATTTAAACATATTCAATTTGCAAAAACCATTGGCCAACTCTTAACATCGAATATCACACCTTGGGCATATGTTAACCCTTTTTGTGTCTTTGCGATGAACATCACACCCTGGACACACACACACACACACACACACACACACACACACACACATATATATATATATATATATATATATATATATATATATATATATATATATATATATATATATATATGTATACCTTTTTGGATGTTTGCACTGAACGTCACTTCTTGGACTTACATAAAACCGTTTGTCCATTTACAATGAATTTCACATTCTTATATCGACTTTCTCCTCAACAGGAGGCTAATGAAATCAATCAATCAATCAGAAACCTTTTTGTCTCTTTACAATGAACTTCCCACCCTGGGCATATGAAAACCCTTTAAGTTAGTTACAAAGTACTTTATACTCATCGCTACTTTAGCTCTGAGGCTTTCATCATTTCTAAGAGCAGATATTTTACCAAATCGAAAGAGGATTTGTTCTGTATGGACCTAAAATATCTGTTGATACCTTTATACAAAGGCATTAGGATAAAGTAATACCATGGACGACTGACCACAGCGAAATGCTCAGATACATTTCTTGTTACGAAAACCACAATATGGCATTGCGTCATCACTTCCTGTGGTACACCGCACAGGCGGATTTTCAGAACAGTTACATCATAACACGAACTGGAAAAAGAATACCTAGTACAGTTCAACTGTTCATTTTGCCTGCGGAGCAACCTCTCGCCTGTCGATATTGAGAATATAATTTCCTGTCATATGATTGGATGGACTCACCTATTTCAAATAGCTACCTTACCTGGCAAAAAACCCCATGTAATAGAACAGACGTTAAAGCTTGGCATGCATCTTGGGCCAAGCAGACATTTCACTCCCCAACGTTTATATAATGTACATAATATCTGTATACATTAGACGCAAGAAAACAGAAAAATGGTCATGAGTTCGGTTGACAAAATTGCGATCCGTTGCAAATATAATCGAAAATTGCATCATGAGAGTCAATTTGTAGCAACAAATATCTGAAAGAGATCATGAACAAGGTCAAGGGTATTATGTAGTTACCAAACAATCAAATGGCACTTGCTCCTGTGCTTCAAAGTTGTTTAGGGATCACGTTCATGTTATATATATATACACCAACGAGGCTGACCTGTTTGGAACCCGCTGCGTCTGCGTTTTCTATAGCCTTGGGGTGTGCATACAGTAGAATCTCCACTTAAGACCACCTTCTTAAAGAAAACATCTTTATATTAAGACCACCAACTGACAGCAACGTATTTCCATCCTTAGTTAGAGACCACTCTTAGTAAGACTACATTTTTCAGTCATTTAGGTGGTCGTTATATGGAGATTCCATTCTGTGTTTATACGTTTGAGTCTACATAGCATGTTTATACCTAATTTTTGCATGCGCATTACGGGAACTTCGTCAGTGCGTCGTTAGAATACGGTTTCTAAGTTGGCTTCTGGTCCTTTTTCAAAGCGACCCTGGGAACCACATTACTTTGTTCTTAAAAACCCAAGAATATAATTTCTAAAAACGTCTTTTCACTTGAAGTCAAAGTGGATAATCATCAGTATGAACCGCACACGCAAAATAATATTTTTCTCCAAAAATGTTTTGACGCAACCTCGCGGCGTAACTTTCCTTTCCTTCAAAATGCGTATTTGTTACGATGTTTTGTTACACCTGACTTACTTCCTACCGGTGCTAACAAGGCCGGCCGACATAACCACTAGCATGACGAAAACACTACATGGCAAAAACACTAATATGAAACAATTGACACAGATAAATATATTAATGATGTCAACTGATCTTTGCTTCAATGACAAACGGTCACAAATTCAAGATGTTTTATGCGCGTGTGACACGAGTTTATCCTTTGCTTTTTTTCCACACTTTCGACGAGATGAACATACTTATTTTCGCAGTCCACCAATTAGGTTGAAATTAAATCTAACATGAGTTGAGATATGGCTGATTGTTGTTGGCTGCTTTGAGGGCAAAAGAAATCGCTTGAATAGCGACATGTAGGCAAGGAGAGTCAATATGCCACCAACTATCAAACAGACATTCCTCGTAGCAAAATATTCTCATCATTTGACGCGCGTTTGGAGCTTGTTTTTGTCAACCAAAGAGCCTACCAGTGGGGACCCGTCTTGTTTCGTACTTACGTCCATCTTTAATAATGAGCACTTTTTGGTCTCGTTATAATGTTATATAAGATGTGAGTATTTTCTTTGAGCTTGGACTAATGTACTTTTGCGGTTCAGTTCAGAACAAAATCACAGGTTAAGTAAAAAAAATGCGCTTACACAGCATATGTAAAATGAACTCTATCTGAAGGGATCAACTACTTTGATCTATAACGGTGAAGGAATTTATGCCAGTAAAACTATTCACACCAAAGGCAGAAACGCATAGCCATCCCGTGCATTGTAACACGAACTCAGCGTACGTGTCTCTGTAGAAGTGGCATCTTGAGAATAAGCGACCACATTGTTGTGCATGCTTACCAACTGTTTAAGATTGGAGCGCAGCCGACTTTGAACAACTTTGTCAATAATGTTCCTCGTGCCCCATTGGCCTTGAAACAATTTATGAAGTGTTTACAAGAGATTCTGCATCTGTCGTTCCTATGGGCCTATACATGACAAAAGTGCAAAACACGATTGTCACAGTTAGCGGTCTTCTGAATTTTGAAACCATTTGTCATATATTGTTGGGTTTTCTAAAAGCGAGCCAACATCTCGCTTTTACGACTAGATTGTGCACTTTTTGGACGTTTTAGTCATCGAGCGGAAGGAAAATGACAAAAAGCACTGAGACTGCCTGAAAGCACGTCGTCTTTTTGAAGTTTTATTAGATAAGTTCAACATAAAAGTCCTCTGAAAGACGGAATGATCAAATAACAAGCTTAAGAACAACCGAGAGTCTTATATCTGTCGTCTATTTTATTTAAAGTTGGACTTTAACAAACTGTCTGTAATGCAGTAACACAGAAAGCAAATGGTGGTCATTCGTTTCTAAGAACCCTTTTATGTACTTAGAACTCATACAAATTGATAAACATCGTCCCTGAAAATCATAAAACTGTCTTGATACCAAATGTAATATTACCACTCTCTTTCTCTTCTCAAATAAGGGAAAGTTACTACTAATTTGATACACTAACTTCTTTAAATTTTCTGCTTAAATCATGAGTTTTACGATTGGCTTTTCATAAAGTTCTGTCCACTTATTCAATAAAATGTGGTGGTCAATTGTCAACATATATCCTCGCAATATGTCGGATTCCGTGGAAAAGAAAGGGTATTGGTTTAGTCATATTTTATATATATATATATATATATATATATATATATATATATATATGTCCAGTCATTTTGTTATTACTTTTTAAAATGTCATTAAATATTTTATTATGTCATTAAATATTTAAGATATCATCAAATGTAATCACAGGTATCATTAAAACGATTTAATCATATCATGAAATATATTTCAGCATATGTTCAAATAGGAGTACTTTTTCATCTACTTTATTAAAGGGTAAATTCCAGTTTAACATATCATCAAATATACTGCATCATCTGATTTAAATCAATTTGATATGATTCAATATAGAACATTTAGACATACATATCTAATCACTTCCGGCCCGATTTAATTATATGATTATAGGGATGATTTTCTCACAAGCATTTCACTCATACGGATTTCACTCTCAATCTCCCCTCCCCCCCCCCCCCTTGTATTTTTACGCAGCCAATGAAGTTGTTCCCTGTCCATATTAGACAACTTCAAAGTGTGTGGCTTGTGTCACGGAGGTGGTTAATCATGTTTGCTATGGATTTTTTTTTTAAGCATAAAAGGAGTAGTCACGTGACCACCATAGAATGACTTTAAAAGGTGTGGCTTGTGTAATGGAGGTGATCAGCCATGTTTGCTAGGTACTACTTTTTAAAATAAAACTGTAGTAGTCAAGTGGCTTCTATGGAATGCCATTCACCAGAGCGTGGAGTAAGAAGCATGTTTACAATTTTGGCGCACAAGTAAATGTTCATGTTTTCGAGAGTCGGTCTCCCATAAATGGCCTCTTCGGAGAATCTAGATTATAGTTAATGATTCAGTATGCACAAAATAGGAATATGAGAGAATAAAATCTTGTGTGTCTCCCATATTCCCCTGTGTTGGGACACTCGTTGGGTCATTTTTCAGTTTTCGCTCCGTCTAACCTCGCAAAAACCGAAAAATGACAAACCTCGTGTCCAAACACGACCTCAAATGCTTCGCCATACATGATTTACTTTCTCTCACTTTCAGGATGATATGATATATTATTTGGTAATAGACATCAAAGACTTTTTATAGTTTTAGAAGTGGATGATGATATGGTTTCATCGATTTTATATGGAATCAAATGTATTTTAACATCTGTTTAGGCACAGTCTATGTCATCATGTCCTGAAATTGATTTAAAGAGGTGATTCAAAAAATTACATATGCTTAAATGGTTTATCATTTAAACATTAAATCCGTTTAATGGTTTTAAATGAATGTGATATCAACAAATATAGAATATTTGAACACAAAAGAAATAACTTGAACATCAAATATTTCAACGACATGAAAAAATTGATTTAATGATATCAGTAAATGCTTATTGATGAATCAAAATAATGAAACTAGAAATGATGTTCCATAATTTATACATACATACATACATACATACATGCATGCATGCATGCATACATACATACATATATACATACATACATACATACATACATACATGCATTTTTTTAAATTGACTCATTTTGAGTTTGATGTTATTTGATTGTTATTATACAGGGGAGGGTCATTTACGATACCACAAGGGGCGGCACATGATCCAGTGAAAGTACATTTACCTGCATCACATGCCTTATGTATAATCATAAGTAAGTTGAAAAGAAAAAAGAATTTCATTTAATTTGCAGCAGTACTTTGTAAAATGCAGTGACTGGTGGTGTATAAGTATAATCATATAGACTAAAGTCTTATCACAGCTTTCATTTTTTATGCTGTATTATGGAATGTAATAAATTTTGCTTGTGCTACTTGTGCAGCCTTGGGTTCCAAAATAAGTATTTGATTTGATTTATTTATTTTTTATCCAGGGTCACTGGCTCAGTGACGCAGCACTGATCTTCCGCGAGGCCCTGGATGGTAATGGTACATTTGAATTCATGAAGGATAAGTGACAATTTGTAAAAATCGAATTTGTAAAGCATAGCAACAGTTAAATGAATTCAATAATCAATATCTACGAAAGAAACTGTGAAAAGTATAACACATCAGGTAGATATAGGAGTTAATATCACAGAAACGAAAATCAATAAATAACATAACTTTAAGACACAGGAATGTAAGCTTGGTCGTGACCAGTATTATGAGGGGGAGCCACCAAATGGAAAATGAGTAGGGAACGAAACATGCAAGGTAATGAGGTTGGGAGCGGGTAAAATGGGGGGGGGGAGGGTTGAGAGGGTAGTTCCAAGATTTGAATAAGGATAGGGTTGGGACATTCCTAATTTCGGGGAGAAGAACGTTCCATGTGGTGGCACCCCTTATGCAAATCCTGTTCCTGCCAACATTAAGCCTTGCACGTGGTAATTCGGGTCATACACCCCCCCCCCCACACACACACACACACATATATATATATATATATATATATATATATATATATATATATATATATATATATATATATATTCCTACCTTATGTCACGCACATCGGCCTCTTACGCTATATTAGATATAGATCATGAAGAAACACGCCACTCGAAAGGTGACCAGGAACACAGTGCTGCAAATGACGCTTGAATTACGGATAAATGGCAAGATAGTTGGGGGTAAGGTGGACTACAAAGGAGTCCGAAAAAATTGAACAAATGATCTGTAAACAAGACTTTCCTTCTTGCACTACACGCCACGATACATTTTTGTCATATCAGCTTCCCTTTTATTGCTATTCCAAAGAGCTCCCAGTGTTGGTGTGTATCACAGAATAATCCTGGATATTTTAATATATGCCCCTTTCATGGACTTGTACCTGAATTCCACCCCCACCCCTGTTTTGAAGAAAAAAAACGATGAGAATTTGGCTGTCACCAAGTATCCCTTTTTCTAGTTTCAAGGAGGTAAGTACTCATGATTACCTGTGCACTGAATATCCATTCAAGATGACTATTACAAAAATTACCAATATTCCTTTTCACTTACGAAACGCATGTGCTCCTGATTACTATACTGCAAAAATCACAGGTCAAAATAACTGAATGCTGAATTTTCAAACTACATTTTTAAAAAATCACATATTACATGTATCTGTTAGAAATTGCAAAATGAAAATCACACTCTTTAATTTTTGGCATCACGAGTGACACGAGGGACTCGAGAGTGATGCATGTGTTTACATTCATATCAAATAATTATGAACCAAGACGTAATGTTACTGGCTGTACATAGGTTAACCAGTAAGACCTATTTGCAGATTTTGAAATAACCTTAAAACGTTTAACTCTAGACACAACATTTGTATCAAATTATCAATCTGCATAGAAATACCAGGCTATATTACTGGCTGTACATAGGTTGACTAGTGAGATCCATCTGCAGATAATGAAACATGCTTAAAATGTTTAATCTGAGCAGCACGCGTGATATAAGAGTGTTGCGTGTGTTTACAGTCATGTCAAATAATCAATTATTATGACATATTATCGGCTGCCCCTAACTTAATCAATATAATCTGCTGTCTGCAGATAATGAAATGTCCTGGAAATGTTTATCAAGACGTATTACTGGCTGCATCAAAGTTGTCTATTTCCTGAATTCCCGAAGTCCGAGAAAAAAAACACCTCTATTTCTCGATTTCACGGATTGCGACTGGGCTTCAAAAAGACCCCGTTTCTCCGCAAAATTCAGAAGAGTCAGACGTATATTGTGAGAGCAGCTCAAGGACCCTGGATCATGGTACTGTGCCCCCAGTTTAAGAACCACATTCAAAAGGTTGTCATGTGTCCTTCGGAGAATATTAGATGAAATGAATGTCATCATGTCAGATAACTGATCTCGTGTGACATTTTGTGTAGGACCAAGTGAATGTACCAATCAACACACATACTATGAGCAAAGAGTTCCAGCCAGATCGCGCCCCCAAAAGTTAAGAACACTCATTTGTCATGATGTATTAACTAAACAGGAGGTTACATAGCGATTGTATAATATACCCGGTTTTATGCTATTTATTGCCTTGGTTCTTACATAGTTTAATAGTGACCCATTTTAACGTTTGTAGCTAAATCTTATTGACTCATTTCGTTGCTATACAGATATCAATTTGAAAATGAAAGTGTTTCATTATGCGCAATTAACATGTCATCACAGCACGTAATGAGAATTATTCACGATGATATATACTCAGTGCACTTAACAACTACGGTTACATAATATTACAACGGGAAGTTCCGGTTAAATTATTGTTGGAAATACATACCTGATGTCGTATCTTGGCGTCAAATGGTTGTGTATGATGGGCCTGACAGCGAGGGGGCTTCTCAAGTACGAGTTGTTAACACATTATTTCTCATCCTCTCCGCGAGATGGCGACAAGGCATCGCAAATAAATGAAACCATTGGCATAGTGCGGGAGTCCTCTTGCGGCAGGCAGATGAATTATCTTTTCAGACCCCTGTGCCATCGATGCTTTCAGTCAACTACGGGCATGGTGGTACTTGACTGAAACGTCTTTTTACACGCGATATGGATCGATCACGTTTATTATAATTCAGAGCAGTTCGTTTAAGAACTTCAGTTTTCGTCGCAGTTGGCACTGAAAGACTGAAATGCATTCTCTGACAAAAGGAAGTTTACAAATCAAGATATTTGTTTGTGCTTTTTCCAATTTAATTACCTTTTTCTATTGTTTTCGTATATGATCCAGATTTTATAATAGATTTGTGTCAAATGGCTGTGAACGTACGATTGCAGCCGTTTTGTTTCAGCTATTGTAAAGCTGACAACAATCTGTGTCATACCACATTTTCTTCTTTTTCTTTTTGCGTACTTTATGTCTTCAAACCCCAATACCTATATTTTTATATTAGCAACATCAGTGGCATAAGTTAACAAATATGTAACTTCCGATACGAATTCTGTAGACTCCTATCCATCATTATTCAACTTGGTAATAATTTGCGATGATTGGCGCTGGAAGAAACAAAATCTCAATTTATCTCCATTTTGAAGTGAACAAACGATTTTTCGTGTACAGTTTATGTTTTGCCTATCAGCACAGGTTAGAGAATCGAAAGTACCCCGTGTGGTTTCTGAACACAAATTAACTGAATACATGAATAATTCGTACTCTCAGTGATTGTCAAAATAAAGTAATGCCGTACCGGTATATAAACACGCAAACACCTTTTTCATTTAGTTTTGTGTAATCATATTTATTTCCACTTGATACATCAAGAAACTAAGGAGACTGGCTCTCCAGACATGGAGAGATATACAAGACTAGTTACAAGATATGCGGAAGACAAATAGGACAGTACGTTACGGAGGACAGTTCGGTTGTTCGATATGATGTTTCAGTATAATGAGAGTAATTAATAATTTCGACCTGCCTTTCTTCCGAAAGAGGAGTGGGGCATATAGTGATAACTTTCTGCGTGTGTGTGTGTGTGTGTGTGTGTGTGTGTGTGTGTGTGTGTGTGTGTGTTTGTATTGATAGACAGTTTTCACGCGATAACGCAAAATGCTTTTGCTTAGGACTTTCATATTGCACATGCTTATGGTCCTGGATAAGGTCTTGGAGGAGTTCGAAGGTGGGTGACCTTGACCCAATGCCTTAGGTCACAGAGCCATTTTAGTAAATTTTGCTTTCACGCGATAACTTGAAAAGTTTTTAATAAAGGCCTGCCAAATTGAATGTGATTCCAGCCATACATAAGGTCTCGTCCGAATTACAGGATCAGTGCCCTGGACCCAATTCCTAAGGTGAGAGAGTCATTTTAGTGAATTTGTTTTTCACGCGATTACCTGAAAGGTTTTTGACACAGACCTTTCTTATTGTAACGATTTTAGTCCTACAGAAGGTCTCAGACAAGTTATAAGATGGATGACCTGAATCTAAATCCCAAGATCACAGAGACATTTTAGTGAATTGGGTTTTGATGCAATAACTTAAGACTTATTTTTTCTTTATTTTACGTGGGCTTTCATTTTGCACATGCTTATGGTCCTGAATAAAGTCCCGGACGGTTTCAAAGATGGGTGACCTTGACGCATTCCCAAGGTCACAGAGTCATTTTAGGAATTTTGGTTTTCACGCAATATTTTGAAGGTTTTTTTTTTTTTTTTTTTGTATAAGGCTTTTATATTGTACTTGCTTATAGTCCTGGCGAAGGCGTCGGATGAGTTCGTAGATGGGTGACCTTAACCCAATTCCCAAGGTCACAGAGCCATCTTAGTGAATTTGGCTTCCACGCAATAACTTGAAAATATTGTAATAAAGGCCTGTCCAATTGCAAGTGATCACACTCCTACATAAGGTCTTAGACAGGTTAGAATATGGGTGCCGTTGACCCAAGTCCCAAGGTCATAGCGTCATTCAAACGAATTTGGGTTTCACGCGATACCTTAAACAGGTTTTTTACACAGACCAGGGCAGTGATCTTAATGCATATGGTTTTAGTCCTACATAAGGTCCAGGATGCGTGATTGACCTGGGCTTAAATCCCAAGGTCACAGAGTCATTTTATTGAATTGGGTTTTGACGCGATAACTTGAAAAGATTTTTACATAGGTCTTTCATATGGCACATGCTTATAGTCCCCAATAAGGTCTCCGACGGCTTCGGAGATGGGTGACCTTAACCTATTCTCAAGGTCACAGAGCCATTTTACAGAATCTGGTTTTCACCAGACAACTTGTATATTATTTGACATACGTTTTCACATTGCACATGATTGTACTCCTGCATAAGGTCGTGGATGAATTTGAAGATGGTTGACCTCGACCCAATTGCCGTGTTCACTGAGCCATTTTTGTGAATTCAAATTGGACCTTTTTGTAGTACTGCATTGGGCCTTGGGTGTGTTTGGAGATTGGTGACCTTGACCCAATTCTCAAGGTCGTAGGGCCATTTAAGTATATTTAGTTTGCAAGCAATAACTCAGAACTTTTTTTCAGCCACTTAAGTATATTTAGTTTTTATGGAATAACTTGAAAAGTTTTTGACATCGGGCTTTCAAATGGGGAATGGTTATAGTCACATATTTTGACCCAATTCCCAAGGTCCTTGATCCAATTCCAAAGATCACAGAACCATTTTATTGTATAGATTGGTTTGCTTATACTAGGTAGTCCTCTTCCTGTGTTTGGACAAATTCAAAAATGAAGGGTGACGACCTAATTCGTAACGCATGTCATGGCTGTATATTCTCTACATATGTCTTTTCTTGCATGTATTTTGCACCGTCCTAGAGTAGAGGTAGCTCGAAAATAAATACATGAAGAGTGAAACTTTTGGGGGACTTTGAAAAGTAGTTGCTCAAAGGGAAATGCTGACTTAGTTTATCGGGGCATAGCCTCCTTACCTTAAGGAACAAAAAGTACATTGTCTATATCATGTAATTCATTTATCTAACAGTTTTCAGTTTTCTGACACATTTTCAGGGAACAGATGGCGTCATTATCATTCGTTTCCACTCTATGTCCTACATAGTTTTACAAGCTATAAAAAAGCATCACATTTGACAAACCATGTACTTTCATAACACCTCCATTTAAGACCCCGAGGACTCTTGTAAATTTGTTTGAAGTGACGCAAGCAACAATTCGTCATTTCAAGGCACCGTGACACGCAAGGGGGAAACGAACATGAAGAGTCTTAAGGGATGTTTCCCTGTTATCATGGACCAATTTAGATTAATGGACATCGTAAACATCATGATAATAACAAAGTTAAAGCGAATGTTCAAAGTCGCTTTATAATTTCTTTCATGACACTCCCGAAACATTTTCTCAGATAAGAAACTTTGTTGATTTTTTTTTTGTGCATTTCGTATACTTCAAGGCTAATAGACGTATCCTATGTGGAATTGTTTGATGTCTTTGACACTTATGAATTGGACATAGGTGTAAAGTTGATACAAAACATATTCTTTTGTCTATAAACTTACACGATATGGATTGATAATGGCTTTTTTTTTTCTTTTTTTTTTTTTTTTTTTTTTGTACTTTAAATCAATCGTGCATGTCGATCTGACTAAAGCGAGACAAAGCATCGCCTCTGCGTGAAGAGTGACATTTCCAGACGAAGAGAGAATTACAACGCCACGGGTCAATCAGGAAAATGAGCGTTTGTGTCCTGCCATTATTAAGTGTGATTCTATAGACTTCATTCGTCGCTGAAGCAAGCCCCTTTCCTTGTTCATCTGGGCCTGATCCGTCAACTAGGCAATTCATCAGAAAAGAGGTATGCCAACTCGTTCCACCAACAGGCTGCGTAAACGACGATAAGGCAAAGAGTAACGGTCTATCTGATCTTTAATTACGCACATCACTTTATAAACCTTTTGGTGTTTCATCTCTTCATAAATTTGTCACGGAGAAAGGGATATTAAAGCAAAAAGATAATTGTGTCTGCCACTTTGGCTAAATTGGTACTTTTAACACGCAAAGATGCGATGCTAAAGAGCTATTTTGTATTATATCAGGCAATTCTTGCTGATAAGCATACACTGGTAATGTTGATATATTAAATTGAAAATAGATCTTTGGCAGGAAAGAGTAGAGATACTCCCGCTACTTTGTTTTTTTAGCAAGTGATGTATTATGTCCCTTAAGGGATCGGTATATGCTTGGCATAATAAATGCTTTTAACGCTGTATGAATCGTTAAAACCTCTGTATGTGGGAATTAACTTGAAAGATACCAACTACAGAGGGGCGCGGTTCCATATTTTAACTTTCCGAAAGTAATCTATGTCGTCACCTTTTGTATTTATGTAAAATGATAATATCAAATCAGTTTTATACCATGATAAATGATGATAAACAAACTTTCATGCAAATGTGAAATAAGAATAATTATTGTGATGAAAAAATATAAACAAACAATGTAACGATGACGTGTATGCCTTACCATGTACACAAGTACCTGTTGAACGCCAAAATATAAAGTAAGTTTCGAAAATGCCAAACATATAATATATTTTCTTATCCATTTTAATACAGCAGCCATTTGTGGAAAAAAACATATATATGAAATGTAATAAACTGTTTTGGTCAAAAGTTCACATACAACTTCATGGATAGAAAATTAATCCAACTCTGCTTTTAAGCGAAATGGAAAATAAGCTCCTATTTCTAACCATATATTCAAGTAATAATACCAAACACGGTCTGTACCTTCCCATCCATGACTTTTTTTTTGTTGTTGTTGTTGTTGTTGTTTTTGTTTTTTGTTTGTTTTTTTGTTTTTTGTTTTTTGTTTTTTTGTTTGTTTTTTTTTTGGTTTTTTTTTTGTCATTGTTTAACCCCAAATGCAAATGATGTTATCATACCGTGATTTCACTGAGAGTGTTACAATTGTAATGGTTCCACACAGAACCTATCATGCTGTTTAAAATCAATGCTGCCCATTGTAAAATGCAAACAGGACAAATGCAGAACCTGGAGAGAAATGTATGAGATACCGCCAGGGGAAAGTTGGAAAGAGTTCCGTGCGCTGCAGTCATATTGTGTTGCTGGTCACAGTCTACCGCGGTGTTTTGGGTGTTCTGCACCTTGCCTGTTGCAGTGAGGTGGGGTGGGGATGGGGGGGTGGAGAGTAAATTTGAGGGCTTACCACCAAGTACAAATAACTTCTATTTTCCACTCCTTATGTAAGAAGTCAAGTCTGAGTGGATTTATTCTTTTATGGTTCAGAGTCCTTTAGGTGTCAAATAAGCTTAAGGCCTGAATATCCTCATGTTTTTCCCGGTTTTCAACATTTTCTCCAAAACCGTGTTTTCCTACTTCGAAGAACTGTCTCCGACTTACTGAGAATTTAAGTCACTTGGTTTACTATCGATGTCTAACTTAAATTTTTGATATGGTAATGGAAATTCATGACACATGAAAGGAGAGTGATCAAACTGCATATTTTGTTGTGATGAAATTATAGAGAACAAAACAGAAAAGACACAAAAAGCAGAACACTTTTTAACTAGAACTCACATAAAATGACACATGCAATATGTTGTTAGGAAATACTTATTTAGTGTCGATATGAAGGATTTTTTTTTCACTTTCATAAAGTAAGGTAATGACCAACCGGACAAGGTGACTTCACGTATGGACCAATATTTGCATAATCTGTATGCACCAAAGGTACCAAAATTAGAAATTGCTGCATAAACACAAGATTAGTGTTTTGTGACGTTGTGGGCGGCAACACGCTTACCTTTCACTGTTGTGACCATGGTTCGATTCTTGGCCCTGGAAGAAGTTGAGGAAGTTCCAACCACTGTAACTCTGCACGGTGATTTTCTTCGCGTTTTTAAACACAAACCCCTGTGCCACGCAAATAAAAAAACGTTGCTGACTTAAAGTAACCATTATATACATGTAGCTAACAGTATATGCATAGGCAGCCAGCATTGTGAAAGCAGTGCCAAGAGATTCTTGGTTCACAGCCTTGTTAGCAATTCCAATTAAACTAAAACATCAGACTGTTTTGTTCCCTCTGTCTGGAATAATATCTGTCACTTTATGTGGAAGCGTATATTTATTATGGTCTTTTGACATCATACATGCGTATCGTTCAAAAGTAAAAGTTACGAATATTATGGACGTCAATCTTTTACATGTCATCAATCATATATGCTCATTGACTAAACCTGAAAGTTCAATATAACTTTCTTTAGCTCTGCGGAGAAAAAGTCGAAGAGCTCATGTTATCATTCATGCCGGTCCATCAGTCATTCCGTTCTTCCATCTGGCTTGTGAACGCGATACAGTCCATAGTTTTCGAGTTAGCTCCATATAACTTTCAGCATTTATAAAGAGTTTAAAAATCTAGGTCGAAGTCGATACTAGTGGTGCCACTACAGCATTATGTAAAATATAGGTCAAAATGTGAAAATCGTGTGACCACTCCAGCATCCTTATTTTTGATAGAGCTTCATAAAATTTAGTGGGATTGCGGAGGAAGTCAAAATCTCACATGAATATAACACTAGTGGCACCACCTGTACTTCATGAAAATCATGAGCCAAAATGGGTTGAAAGATATAAAATTCCATATGTCAAAATTTTTATTGAATTAGAAATGCCAAATTTATAGAATATATAAATCATGTCCAATGCTAATATGTTGCATAATATTGGTGATCTTGACCTATTTTTGTTACGTCAGCCGTCCTGTAAATTTGCAGGCGGTGATTCTGTAATGGTAGGGTGTAGCCTGGACAGCAATGGCAAAGAGAATTGAGCCTCCAGATCAAAATCGTACTTGAGTACATTTAACGCAAAATTCCACTTGGTGGTCAATTTTTTAGGTCACTCTGACCAACTATTATGAGCCTGGCACTTGTCTAAGTTTATTGATTTTCTTCAATGACTTCAAAAGCAATTACCGGGTTTGAACAAACAGACCATGTGGGGAAAGCTGTACACAGGATTCATATTTCGAACTGAACAACTTTTATTCTGAGTTGAAGGTGTACGTGAAGGTCATATGGCCACTTGGAATATAAGGATCGCAATTCGAAAATATCGTTAACACTCTACACTTTTTGAGTTAGGCTCATTTAACATTTAGGACTTATGAAGTGTATGTAACCTACGTCGACTTTTATATTGGTGGCACAACCTACTGTATTATGTAATATATATGGTCACAATGTGAAAATCTTGTGACCAGTTTAGCATCTAGCATCGTTATTCTTGTGGATCTTCATGAAATTTAGTGGTATTGTGGAGGAGGTCAAAATCTAGGTTGCATATGATACTGGTGGCACCACCTGTACTCTGACATTACGAGATAAAAATGTCTTGAAAGATATAAAATTCCATATGTCAAAAGATAATTAAATTACAGATGCCAAATTTATAGAATATGTAAATCATGTGCAATGCTAATATGTTATGTAAAATCATGGAGCTTGACTGATTTTTCCTGGCTCACCAGGCCTGGAAAGTTGAAATAGGTGATTTTGTAAGGATAGGGTGTTGCTTGGATATCAATGACAAAGGGAATTGCATCCAGATCAAAATTGCACTTGCGTACATTGTATATAAAACTCTACTTGGTGACCTACATTTTGTGTCACCTTGATCCAATGATTATGGAGCTTGGCACTTCTCCAAGTTTATTGTTTTTCTTATATCACTCGAAAAGGTATTACTCGATTTGACCAAACAGACATGTATGGATTGCTGGGGAACATTTTGTATTGCATACTTTTTTTAAAATCCGAGTTGAAGGTGAATGTCATATGGCCACTTTGAATTTAGGAGTCAAAATGTGAAGACATTGTGAATGCTCTATAACGCTCACGACATAATTGAGATGGAAATGCAAGAGATATGCCAAATATCCGTAGAGGAATGGTCAAATTTTGCAATATGTTGTGGGACCTTGACATGTTTTTTCAATGTCATTAAGCACTAAAAAGGGCTACTAAAGTCAATGTATTGATAGAGATACAATAAAAACGGAATTCCACAAGGTTTACTGCAGTTGTTAGGTTGCAGACATTGGTATCGGAAGTGCTAACAACTACGACAAGATGATTCTACGTTGTAATTATGAAGTTTCACCTTCGAATGTTTTAAAAGGCTTGGTTTAATATTCATAGAATAGACACTCAGCTATAATCTCCTTACAGTTGAAAACAGCAAAAACAAAGTGGCGCTTCTTAAATCTGGCTAGGTAAGAGCATAGAAAGGAAGGTATGGCATTAAGTAACCATAGACAAATGTATTTTGAAAATGAATTCTAGGCACCCATCAGGAATCTAGAGCACCAGCACAAGCAAGTGCCTGGCTACTGGAATACCAACGTCTTTGCTTCTACGTCAATCTCCGAGTGCAAAAACATTGGCTACATGGCCCAATGCAAAAGAAGCATAGTACTTGCCAACGCCATTTGAATCATCCATTGGGCATGTACACATGCATGGTTCTTTATTCAAGAAATAAATTTGGGTACCTGCTTGCCTTTTTTTCATTTGGAATGAGAGTTTACAAAATAAGAATCTGATGAAATATATTCAAAATTGTATCAATTTTTTTTCAACTTTCTTAATTCCAACTTATCATCTTGTATCATCTCATGGAAATAAAGTAACACGCCAGATCAGTATATTTGACAATTTATAACATACAAGTTTAATACACACGTAAAAGACAGACTCGCCAGACAAGGGTTCCCCTGTTTGCTTTAGCCTAATGTAACTTGACGCTGTGAGTGGCTTTCTGTGCTGAACACGAAGAATCCGCCATCCTCACTCCAATCTTGGTCAGCAATTGATGAGCAGACGAGATTTGTGCAAATATTTGCAGTCTCGCGGGTTTTTTGTCTTACAGGGCGTCACGTGGCATGTCCAATTCAATTATCTTCTAGTTGCTTCATGGTATGCCTTTGTTTTAAATTACGCACACACAGATCTTCTTTATTATTAGGATTGAAAAGTCTAGCCATTTGTTTGTTTGGCTTTGCCAAGACGTGGATAATTTTCGGAAAATAGCCACGTAGTGGGACCGACATATTGATTTGCCGTCCCATTCTTTGACAAAAACTACCAAATTAGATTATTCGTCTTGACACCTGTGCATGAGTATAAGTAGTATGCTGCTGTAACGGTATGTACCCGTGAGTTTAACAGGACGAACTCAGTGTACATGATAAGATGCTCATGTTGGAGGTGACCACACAAATGTCTCGTGTCTATGAGAGGTTCTTGCTTACGAACAGCAAGGGAAGGAACTTTTCCGAAATGCAATATATCAAAATGACAGGCCCTTTCTCTCGTTGCAATATTTGCATTAAGCATCTTCCCAAACTATACCAAAGAGGATAAGGCCATGACACTGATACCATCAATTTTATTCCACTATCTCTGGTTTTTCGCTATAGTAATATTCTGTGCCGTGAGTTGCTGGCTATGGGATGCAGGTACAGTTGTTGTTCAAGAGAACGTTTGAGTGGTTTAACATAAAACACTTAATCTATGCATTGTGGTCTATTGAATTTTTCTTTAGTGACATTAATATCATAGCATTTGCCATTGAGTGCTTTCCAAAAACAGGCTCTTTGATATGCTGTCTTGCGATTCAAATTTTAGCAAACGTCATTTGAAGGTCCTTGTTTTTGGTTCTGTATAAATGGAGTATATTCCAATGAGTAACAATAATGAAAAACAATTTATCATAAGTAAGGCCAGTGCTAATAAAAAAAGGAGTGGCTAAACTATAAAACAT
>OZ026620.1:41668895-41848895 GCA_964020975.1 Hermodice carunculata | reverse complement strand
ATATTTCTTTGGGGTCCTCAATAGTACGGCTATTGTCAGCCGGATCAATAATTCTAAGTGGGTAGTCATTGTTCTTGTTCGAGCGTTTGAGCATCCGCAAGTAGGATTTTGCATCTTTAGACCCTTTACCTGAGTTTCAGATGATTACTTGTATCTTATTGTTTACCCGTTCAGTTTTAATTTTATCTTGTATTTTACGTTTCTTGGTTACATGATCACTCCATAGTTCCTGTAAGAAATCTGGATCACACTCTTCACTCTTCTTTGCCCAGTGTCTATACAAACGGTGCCAAAGCATAATCAATTACTGATTTCAGGGGTCCACGCTGCCATGTATAATATCCTGTGCAAGACTCCTGGCAATTAAGTACTGTCATGTCCGCAACTTCGGCCAAATGAGAGAGTAAATCCCCATTATGACTACGCTTTCTCCGATTTCTGAAGTCCGGAATGGTCCCATTAAAATCCCCCAAAAGCAAACACTCAACTCCCGATGCCTTCAATGATCCAAGATTTTCTATTAGTTCTGCTGCGAGATTTTCACTTGTCCCTCTATCAACACCATCATTTGGGAAGTAAACCAGTCCTATCATTAAGGCATCTTGTCTATTACGGAATTTGACTGATATCCATAGTCTTTCAAAGTTATCCTTTTGCGAATTTAATATGTTTCCATCACATACGGTAACGTCAGAATGAACAAAAAATCCAAGACCGCCTCCCGATTTTTATCGCTGACCTTACGAGCTTTACCTATCCATTTATAGCTAGGATGTATGTTCTGAGCAACTCCGTCGTCTTGGTGAAATGTTTCTGTCATACCATATATTGAAAAATGTTCATTTTCCCATTTCACTCCGTGTAGCCACGCCTAAGTTTTGAACATTGCAGTAAGCTATGATGAAACATTGGGACTTCTGTCTATTTTGGTTTTTATGACCACCTCTATGATGTCGCGGTATCTTGGCTTGACATTTGACTTTCACGGCAATTTCATCTTGGCCTGTTTCCTATTCAGTCTTACAGTATCTAAACTAATGTCCTTTTTTACCACAACCTGTACATGTGATCTTTGTACCCGAAATTGCATGTCTACATACTGATTTCGTATGTCCGGGCACCCCACAATGGAAACAAGTGACTCGTGTGTCTTCACTATTTTCAAAGACGCTGAATCGGGACCCATTACTTTGATAGACTCGGATTTTTCCGTTTTTGCCCGTAGCGCTGCTTCGGTCCTTTCAACCAGTGCCAATTTGTTGTAATTCTAGTATAAATGACAGTAATTTGCTGTCAAACTACAATACTTTGGTAGTGGCGAAAGTGACTAACTGTAAAAATGTACAGAAACGAACCGACAGGTGACTCGCTGATAATTTTTCTGTAGAATTCCACAATATTTCGCATTTTCGATCAAAACAAAAACACTACATATCAGCCTACTATCATGACTCTGCGTTATATTTGCGAAGCAACACTCATTAGCAGTGAAAGTTGTGATACTAGACATAATTCAGCCGATAAAGCTGAAGAACACGCATAAGCAAAAGCTCCACTGTCAGCGAAACAAGTGTAAAGTATAAAGAAATATTACTTATGATGTTCATTTGAGGCACTGTTTTTGTTTTAAGGTATAAGGGTTTTTTTTTATAAATATTTTTGGTTTGCTCTCTGAGTGTGTGTGTGTGTGTGTGTGTGTGTGTGTGTGTGTGTGTGTGTGTGTGTGTGTGTGTGTGTTTAACAC
This sequence comes from Hermodice carunculata, assembly GCA_964020975.1. Classification (NCBI taxonomy): domain Eukaryota; kingdom Metazoa; phylum Annelida; class Polychaeta; order Eunicida; family Amphinomidae; genus Hermodice; species Hermodice carunculata. The sequence goes on along the minus strand of OZ026620.1, from coordinate 41,847,151 downwards.
ACAACGTATTTATATGATAGAATTTTTACGCAGGCAACGTAATAAAATTTGAGTCTCGAATGTGCATTTTCCACACGTGTCCCTTGTAACACGTTGCATGTCAGTGTAAGGATTTATTGTACTATTACCAGTGTCTATTTTACATGGATGTAAAAGTACATTATAACTGGAAAAGAAGATTTGCTTAACAGCAAATCTATCTGGGTGCTTCAAAATGAGAACAGTTTGAAATGCTACAGTTTCCCATTGTTCAACACAATCTTAATTTTGTGTATATGCCTAATTTGCATATATCGTTGGATGTGGCTATTTCACACACTTATAGACTGACAATTGAGTGATTTATGTCACAATCCTACAAATTGAAGTTTGAATGGAGCATCTATGGATAATAGTTTTGCACTTATGCAAGATTGAAATTTTGTGTATTTGCCTTATTTGCATAAATTAAAATCCTATAACTTTGGCTCATAGTTCATTGGATGCACCTAAGTCATATAAGCTATAAAGTAAATTTGAAATGGCAACTCTATCAATAATAGTTTTGAAGCTATTCAAGATTCAAATTTCGTGTATTCCCCCAATTTGCAGAAATCAAAATTCTACAACTTTGATTCATGTTGAATTACATGCGACTATGTCACGAACCTATAGAGCAAAGTTGAAATGGCACCTCTATCTACAAAAGTTTTGAAGTTATTCAAGACTGAAAGTTTTTTGTATTCACCTACTTTACATAAATCAAAATGTTACTGTTTTGTTTCAATAGATGCATCTGTGTTGCAAACCTATAAATTGAAGTTGGGATGGCACCTCTATCTATAATAGTTTTGAAGTTATTCAAAAGGAATTAAATGTGTATTCGCCTTATTTGGATAAATTAGAATTGTACAACTTTGGTGTATGAGTCATTGGATGTGGCTATGTTACACAAACCTTTCGATTGAAGTAAGAATGACACCTTTATCTATTATAGTTTTCAAGCTATACGAGATTGAAATTTTGCATATTCACCTAATTTGCATGAATTGAAATCCTACAACTTAAGCTCATGGTTCACTGGATGCGTATTTGCCACGCATTCATAATTTGAAGTTGGAACGGCATCTTTATCTGTGATAGTTTTGTAGATATTCAACTTTTAAATTTTTCATGCCCCAAATTAGCATAATTTCAAATTCCACAACTTTCATTTACTGTCCATTGTATTGGCAGATGTCACAAACCTATACATGCACATTCAAATTGTGAGTCTATCTGCAATATTTTGGAAGATATGGAGCTTTAAAACATTTAATTGCCACTAATTTGCATAATTTTAATCATGATAATTCCAAACGATATGCACAATTCTATTGGTAGGTCAGTTACCATGGCAAGTTTGGTGGTTTTTAGAATAATAGTGTCTGAGTAAAAAGTCCGGACAAATTTGGATGCCATTGAAACAATGAAAAAACTGAGGAAAAAACATTGTGTCTGGGTTGGCATTCAGAAAGAAAGAAAGAAAGAAAGAAAGAAAGAAAGAACGAAAGAAAGAAAGAAAGAAAGAAAGAAAGGAAGAAAGAAAGAAAGAAACAAACAAACAAAGAAACAAACAAAGAAAGAGAAAGAGAGAGAGAGGAATAGGAAGAAAGAAAGAAAGAACGAAAGAAAGAAAGAAAGAAAGAAAGAAAGAAAGAAAGAAAGAAGGAAAGAAAGAAAGAAACAAACAAACAAACAAAGAAAGAAAGAAACGAACAAAGAAAGAGAAAGAGAGAGAGAGGAAGAGGAAGAAAGAAAGAAAGAAAGAAAGAAAGAAAGAAAGAAAGAAAGAAAGAAAGAAAGAAAGAAAGAAAGAAAGAAAGAAAGAAAGAAAGAAAGAAAGAAAGAAAGAAAGAAAGAAAGAAAGAAAGAAAGAAAGAAAAGAATTTTTGGAAAAACAAATGTCTGGGTTGGTACCCAGACATAATAAAGAATCTGAAAAAAGCAAAAACAATACGTCTGGGCTGGCAACTAGACATGAAGAAGAGGAAGGGAAAGAGAGAGCCCAGTCGTCACCTCTTTAAAATTTTATAGCAGAATAATCATGTCTGGGCGCCAACCCAGACATTTTGTGTTTCCAAGAATTTTTTTCGTTCCTTCTTTCTATCTTTCTATCTTTCTTTCTTTCTTCTTTACGATCAGATTTGTCGGAGTTTTTCTCTGACCGTATTATTCCAAAAACCACCAAACTTGCCATGGCGACTGGCATACAGGTAAAATTTAACAGCTGGCTTGGAATAGTCATAATGTTTAAAAAAATGATTAAAATTTTAAAAGCTCCATATCTTCCAACTATTGCAGATGGACACAAAGTTCTAACTTACACATTTAGGTTTGAAACATCTAGCAAATCCAATAGCATGCAAACAAAAGTTGGGGAATTTTAATGTATGCTAAATTCATTGAATTTCCCAACAATACACATCCAGGAATTCCACTGCTTGTTACAAGCTGTAAAAACCTCCATGGTGCTAGACAACCATTTTGCATTCATGATAATTTAGCTTGTCCATCAGGCAACCTTCTATCCATGCATGCTAGGTGTATGGTTTAGAAGGTTCGGATCGAATGGGGGGGGGGGACTCCCAACAACTGTGTTAAAAAGGCTCTCAATACAGAGAATCTCTTTCTGCTCATGCAGGAACAGATCTGCTGCATGCTGATTCATGCACCAGGCAGGCTATGGCTCCCACTCGTGCTGGACAGAGCAGTGAGTGCACCATGACTGAGAATGGTCACCTAGCTGGTCTGTTTTTGCCTGAGGCTATGAGTGCCCTGGGTTTATCAGTCCCAAGGGGTAAAGACACTTACTTCTAGGCAGAATAAGGCTGAGGGTACCCTCTGTTAAAAATAGACTGCATACAGTGCTGAGTGGCTAGACCCATCAAAGTATGGTCTACCAGTCTTCAATGACTGTTTTCATGTGAATTTTGAAACTGTGTGTGAATATGTGTCATCTCAGTGGACACTTTCATGTCTTCATTTTCTTGTTACCTGTGAGATGAGGTTTGTTCTTCATAGCCAAGACAGGGAATACTGAGACAGTATAGTGCTTGTCTCAGTTCACAGGCACATGTTTACATGTGGCTTCATGACAGTGTCTGTTAATTTCTTTTTATGTTATAAAGGAACAAAGACAGTTCTGTATTGCTTATATACACATCCCCTTGAATTATAATATGTATACACTGTTCACCTATATGTGCATATATGAATAATGTACATGTATATGCACATATACTCTTCCATACTCCCTCTCGGGAGTGGGCACTTTTCTCTGGCCCCAGGAGTGCCCACTATAGAAAGGTTTCACTGTATATGTAAACACTGGTATTTTGTGTCTGAGAAACTGGGTTTTACGACCAAGTTAGTCTGCAGTTTTTCTCAGACACTATTATTCTGAAAACCACCAAACTTGCCATGGTGACTGACCTAACCAGTGAAATTGTGCAACTCATCTGGAATCGTCATGATATTTAAATTAAGCAAATTAAGGTCGATTTAAATTTTAAAAACGCTTCATCTTCCAAACTATTGCATATAGACACAGAATTTCAATGTGCATATACAGGTTTGTGACACCTACTAGTATAATGGACAGCATATGGAAGTTGTAGAATTTGAAATTGTGCTAATTAGGGCATTGAAAAATTTAAAATTTGAATATCTTCAAAATCATTATCCATAGAGATGCCAATCTAACGTCAATTTATAGGTTTGTGGCAAAGCCGCATTGAAGGAACCATGAACCAAAGTTGCAGGATTTTAATTTTTGCAAATTAGGTGATTTTGCAGGATTTACCAACTTCCATTTATATGTTTGTGATATAGCCACACCGAATGGACTATGATCAAAAATTGTACGATTTTAATTTATTCAAATTAGCAAAATACATAAAATAAAAATAACATCTGTCAATGAACAGTGAATAAAAGTTCTTAAAGTGGAACTAAATGTGGCAAGTTTAAAGCTTTTTGCCATGTTAATAGTCTGAATATATTCTTGGGGAAGGGGAAAGGGGGCACACTGTGTTAGATATAAAATGGTACAATCATGCCAAGTTTGGAGTTTCTATGTATAATAGTGTCCGAGAAAAGTGTCGGACAAAGTTGCTGGTAAAGAAGAAAGAAAGAAAGAAAGAAAGAAAGAAAGAAAGAAAGAAAGAAAAAAAGAGAAGAAAGAAAGAAAGAAAGAAAGAAAGAAAGAAAGAAAGAAAGAAAGAAAGAAAGAAAGAAAGAAAGAAAGAAAGAAAGAAAGAAAGAAAGAAAGAAAGAAAGAAAGAAACAAAAATGTGTGTTGACACACACACTTTAATTATGGGTCTCTACCAAGATTTCCCATACATAGATCTTTGTGATGTAATCATAGATGATAAGGAAGCTACACCAATTGAGCCATCAACGGAATTAATCCTTGCGCCTTAAACCGGTCAAAACCGGTTGGTGGTCAAATGTCCTCTGCTTAAATGTTTTGCAGTACCCGGTAATTGCAAGGGTAAATAATCACAATTTGAATGAGAATTGTAGATGAGCTATAGAAGATAACATGCCCTAGGTCAACAGCTATTTTGGGGCGTGAGCTAGGAAACATCGCTGTCACATACTGTTTGAATTGATCATACATAGTACAAGTGCAATGGGGCAGACAATCACCATGATTACTTTATTCATCTCTCTTTTTTAAAGGGGCCGCGAATGTCTCTTTTCTCAGAAGTGAAAATCGACGGTGAATTGTTATTTTCTCTGTTTGGCAAACAGCTCACTTGTCGGGTGCAGCGGAATGCAGATAATATAGTGCCATATGTATTTTATGTTAACGTGAATTATGCCGCCGTGAAAGACAGAAGTTGGTGCGAATCAATTGCATTTGATCAGGTTTTTGTCTGAATCTGCTTACATTACGTGAAAAGATAATAACTCTGCAACGTACGCTACGATTGATTTGGATTTGATGTTTTCATTTATCCACTAATCCTGGAATATTGATTATTGCCAATTATTGCTCATCACTTCATAAAAAGTAAAGCCCTGCAACATCATACAAACTCTTGCAAGGATTTTCTGAGAGTCTCATCATACTCTACAGAATAACATGTCATCTGCAAGCAATTATGTTTAGCTATTCACGGCGGGTATAGTAACTTTAGGAAACGTTAACGTTATCAGTCGACGACACTAATAGCTGAATCAGCAGCTTGATTGCTTAATGCAAATGTTCTGGTTTTTTTAGATTTCACAACAAATCTCAATTTTAGCAGCCAAGATAACGGTTATTATTTACATATTACGGGTATTAAATCCAATTAGTGTATGAAATCTGTTTCACGGATTGCACACATTCGGGTCCGTTGCTGTGTCATACACGGGGGTTGGGTTGAGGTACAATATCGTAGCAACAGAGAAATCATGATGACCGACTTTCAGGTGTCCAAACACATGCCCGGATTAAAAGGCATGCAACGTGCTGTTCCCGTGTTTAAGTCGCATTTGTTGAGATGCTTCCTTGAGCGCAGCTTAGCCTGTCTAGGGGAGAGGAGACTGAAATCAATTATTTAATACAAGCGGAATACTAAAGCATGATTTATTTCGGATCGAGTTTCTGTGGTTGAAATTGTCACGTCTTGCAATGGAACAAGAATTATATAAGTCGGGACATTGTTGTCCGATTTCAATTTATTTAGTAAACAAAATATGTGTAGGTATTCCAAAACAGTAATTTTATGTATACGGAACATGAATTTGCATTTGCGGCAGGTACAGTAGGGCATTGTCCAAAAATATTATGCATGATAGCATTTTAGTTCACCGATGTGTTAACACTTTCCATAGCAAGCTTTGACGGAATGAACTGCTTTCGTCTTTTTTATTTGGAAGGGAGTGAAAATTATTGGTCGAAGAAAATGACTTAACATTGGCACTTGGTAATTGATTCTGTAAATAATGCTTTGTGAAGGTCATTATTAGCAGAGAAGTATCACAGCTAAAGTTTTCTTCTAGAAAAAGCCACATTCTGCCTTTTATTTTATACTGTTTCGTCAAAAAAGTTGCGGTAGAAATTCACGCACCCCTGCGCTTGTGGTTTTTTTTTTTAAATAAAGTATAACAAAAAACTATATGGGAAGAAATTTTATTAAGAGAACGGAAATTAACATCCTGATTGGTAAAACAGATTTGATTTCCACCTTTGTTAAGTTAATATTTCAGCATACACCATGACAAAGATACTGATCAGTTATGCACAGTGTAATTTCGAGTTCTTCCGATGGACCTACAGTTTGACAAGTGAAGCCGCAAATTGTATCTCCAATGGAGACTTGGTTCGTGCGCAAAATGAATATTGCACATGAGAATAAAACGTGACTTTTCGAAACGGATGGGGCACGAAGAATGCAAATGTCAATATTTCCTGAGCGAATGTTGACGCTCACCCATACACCATATCATGTTGTATGACAAAATGTATTAATAATATTGACACGCCTACTGCATCAACATTCAGAAGAGGAACTTAAGTTTATCTTGCAGGTGAGTTCTGCTGGTAAAGTCCATTCCAGACGGAGCATTGTCAAGATGCTGACACCTGTGCACGCAAGTCAAATTCCCCAATCATCCATGAACGAGCTTTCCGTTTTACTTGAGGTTGTATTCCGATGATGAGTTGAAATATTTGTGCAAAGCTAACATGTCGTGGACATGGACATGTTTAGCATCCCATATACCGGTGTACAAAAGACGTTGCTCTCATTTCTAAGCCATACTGGGAGGAAAACAGGGGCCCGCCTGGTAGAGGTCTGTGTGAAGAGAAGTTTCTACTTTGTAATTTCCGGAAAGAGGGCGCTGATATCATTTTCACTGCCGTTATGATAAAAATCATGGACCGGTGTACGCTCGATTTTAAGCATATCCTCAAGAGTATGTGCCTGCGCGTCAGTTATCATACGTTAATTTTTTGGCGAAACGATTCAGACTTTCATTTATGTGACTGATACATGTCACAGGTCTCTTTGGTGCAGAAACAATTGCTCCCACCGTTTCCATCCTTTTTGTTTGTTACAAGTCTGAATATATTCCAGGGAGTAATTAATTGCTTCAATCCATTTACAGAGATGTCCATGGAGTGCGCCCACTCGCCCGTAGCCTATTTGGATAGTATTATCAATTTGCCGAACCACATACTCAAAATTTAATGTTAATTTACCAACAAACCTCTGAGAGAGCTGCAAGTTTCTCATAGTAGAATATATACTTGTCCAGATTAAGGTGATGCGAGAAATAACATTCACCGCCACCAACCCAAGTTTGCGGGAAACAGCACAACAACTATGTTCGAAATATTTATTCGATAATTTGTCCAGTAAAATGTGTAATGTGTCAAATTTAGTGTTCATTGCACATTTAAACCCAAAACAGAAACATTTTCAGAGAGACGTTCCAGAAAATAAATTGGATTGCCAGTGTCGATATGCAGATAGTCGGACGGAGTAGATATTGCATCAGTGTTATGTAATATCACCAGAATGAATCTCATTCAGATTCATTCTCGTGATGGCTAAAAACTATTTGGGAACCTTTTACTGAAACAGCAATACCGTGACCCGTATTCACTGTCATGGTAGATTACAAAGACTCTTTTTAAAGCTCCGTTTATTTAAGAAATACGAAATGTTAGACAGAATTGCAAGCCATTGACAAAGGCATTGAGGTGAGACTCAACAAAGAAACGTAACACACCAGCACGAAATAGGGGTGTGCTTGCGAACAAATTGCAAGAAAATGGCATTGATTGTTGGATTCGACATTAATAGTAAAAAAAATCATATGGCATGCGGGAAATGTTAGGTGTATTTAGTGGACAACGGGACCTCAAATTTCATCCACCAAAACCACAATGTATTGGGTTTTAAAAACTTGAAGGGTTTTTTTGTTTTTCTTTAAGTGGTTATCGCGTTATCATGAGTGCCAAAAGTTGAACATTCACGAAATTGGTTGCTTTTAACCTGTCTGATTAAATAAGAATTTTCAAGGAAGAGGGGGAGTTTTTTTACAGGTATGAAAACAAATTGTGTGCTAATTTTGGCAATATTCGACATAGGATCATCATTAAAAAATCTCATTTTAATCCGTTTCATGGAATAGAAGCAGCATGAAATTAAAGAGACAAACATATAAATAATATATTGAAAGCTTGAAAAAATTGTGGGACATAACGTAGGCTTGCTTCTCTGACACGATGGAAAATGTAAAGAATGAAAATATTAAAACACTTAATTTTTCTGCAAGGTGCTGTGTTAATTGCAAGGTAACATATACTGGTAGTAAATATGTGTTGATTACAAATTACTCAGCTTAACTGTGTTTGGATGTGCTTAATCACAAGGCAAAACATGAAACCACGAAAACAGTTGAAATCATCAGACTAAAACACGAAAACACAGAAAAAATAGCATATATATAGCGAACACTATGATTGTAAAGGATCGAGCAATGTTAAAAACGTACAACCCCTGTACACGCCGTGCCACACAGCAAAGACAAAATGACAGCAAATACAAGTAGAGTATTGATACAGTATATATACACACAGAAGTCAGGGATAACAATACACGCTACCTCACAGAAGCACCATGACAAAACCAGGAGTCCTTCGGTATTTCAAACCATTGGGCCGAAACATGAAATATGAATATGCAAAAGGAATGATTGGAAAATTCTGAAAGTGTATAAGGTATCAACGGTGATAACTTGCAGACCTGCACACTCTTGCACAGCTGTCAAATAGGGAGAGAAATTGACGACATATGCATGTGAAGTATAGATGTTACAGTATAAAAATACCCCACCAAGCTGAAATCAAATAAAGATAATCATTAAGAATAAAGATAGTGAGTGCATTTGATATGCTAAGTTCATAAAGGTCGGTGATTTTGTACCTGCTGTTTCATGGCACAAAATAAGCATATTTTACTGGATGTTACTATATCATATACAATATAAAAGAAGATTAGTGACTCGCCAGTACGACGGCCAGGAATAATATATCAATACGTCCAAAGTAAACAGCGATGTATGAGACCATCATGACGGGAGTTAAAAAGTAAGTTGTGAAGGTGGTGCTCATCATTCAAAAACAGATGATATTAACGGATCACCATCCATTAACTGGGTCGCGGTGGCCTCAGATGTGATATAAGGATACATCCGGTTCCTTACTTGAAAATCAAACAGCCAATTAAGCCACACCTTGATGTGCATGTAAGTAATACAGGATTTCTACCTCAATGCTGCGGGGAAGGTTTCTCCGCTGGTTCAATAGGCCTTTCTTCAGTGGTCTGAGGGACAAAGGGAGGTCCGCGTGAAAACAAAATGTCAAAGCACTCTTTTTAACTAACTGGGACATTGTTTTAAATCACAGTGTAGCGGAACTGGACTTAGGGTATTCTTTGATCTTTAGTACCGGAGGAAGAAAACGTTATCTGGTGCCAAAGGGGAGAGACAGAGACAGAGAGAAAGAGAGAGGGGGAGAGAAAAAGAGAGAGGGGGAGAGAGAAAGAGAGAGAGAGAGAGGGGGGGAGAGAGAAAGAGAATATCAATGTGTGAAACAGTGAAACAGACAAAAAAAAAAGGCTCTCTATTAAACTATATGTATCACCATATTAGTGAATAAATTGTGGTAAACCCGGAACGAAATCAAATTACGGGGCAAAGTGTCTATGTTTTGCTGCAAAATAACATTTTTGCCTAAAAGTTGAATGTGAAAACTATAATATAACCTTGATTATGGCCACTAGGCGGCACTGAATACAATTTTAGCCCCATTTAGTGTGACTAGATGAATGCAGTGAATTGTGAGCTGTGTATATAAGACAAGTTGATGAACTAGATATGGAAGCAAATAAACTGGTGTTTTGATTTATCTCTACAGTCGAAATACATCCAGTTGTACATCTTGTAAGACATTTCATTGACTTTCAAATTTCTGAACATGCCTCTTTATTCTCTTATTGTAGCTCACAGAACTGAAATTATTTACATTGGCTGTATAGACTTTTTTTATATTCAATTGGTCCCAACTGCAGACTGTATTATTTTCATTATATTACGTAATGAAGTAGACTTCTCGCATTTTAGCCGTTTTGCATCACTCTGGATTTGACGAATCTGACAGAATTTACAGACAAATTAACATTTTATTTGGACATCAGAATCTAAAATCTTTCCAGGATATCAAGTGGAGTTTACAAAGCGACCGCTAGGGGCATTTTGTACCCTGTTACACAAGCCAGCCCCACAGTGCGTGAACTAAATAATAATCCCCGCATCTTGCTGTTCATTCAGACGAAGGCAGGCTGCCACCAAGGTAGACTCAGCATCATCAACATTCAGATGGTCCTTAACAAAGACTACATAATCTTTGTGTTACAAGCATTTAGTACTGCCGGTCGTCTGAGCCCGGTATGACTAGAGCCCATTTTCTGTCATGTACATTTGCACATGAGAGACATTTGTATCCAAGACCATCGGAATTAAACCTGTAAGACTGGACATAATTATCCAATACCCTTGACAAAAAGTCATTAAATGTGTCAACCCGGTCACCAAGGTCTCGGGTACTTTTTTCTAAGCTATAGAATTTCTCCTGTACAAGACGATTTCGTTATCACGTCTTCAACCCATTATTTCGCTCCATAATTCTCCCACGACAGGTCCAGTAATTGTACAATCCGGGATATATTGCTCGGACACAATTGATCCCATGATAGGGTATAAATATATGCCAATACTCCGCGTCCATCCCTACCTTCATTCCTCAATTGTTGAACTTGACTTGAATACCCTTTCTTAAAGTATTTTCGTTTAACGATCAGACATGAAATACAACTACAAGCTAGACGTGACAGGTTTCTCCAAGAAGATCCAACTTTTGAAACACACACACACACACACACACACACACACACACACACACACACAAGAAAGCTGTTTCATATTGACTTGGCACCCCTGTCACTCTAATTGGAGATGGATCAGCCAACGTTATGAAGTTGGGATTATATATCCCTCCCAAGACGGATTGCCCATTGCCTGGTCCTGACGGCCGATCCGCTGACAATACAAATCTATGACACTGCCCATATCTACGTTCTCCAGTAATAATACCTAATTTGAACAAAAGAAAAGATCCATTTGGTTTTGTCCATTTTTCACAGAAATTGAAAGTAATTGTTAATCTAGAGTGGATATTCCTCCCCTGCGTTGAAAATCGTCGTTTAACATTCATGGGATACAGCTTCATGTTTCCATTCTGGGGACTTTCTGATTGAATTGGATTCAAAATGGAACTTTGTAATCGCCTCTTAATACAGAGGTTTGATCTTTGCATCAGAAAAACCCAGGAAAGTCGTTCATTTTGCTTTGACTTTCGTCTTAAAGAGGCACCTGCTGGCTATCATCTGGGAAATTTTGATGCAACTCACTATATAAAATGGAGTAATGGAGAGGTAGAATCAAATTATATGAAGAAAACCTGTCCCTCGTGGTATATTCCGAGATACATAGAAAGCGTATCATATGGAAAGGTTTCTCTCGTACAGTTAGCATGCTGCAGTATCAATCAACTGTCCTACACTTGTAGAAACCTATTCCATCTGACAGCATTTCCTTTATTTGGAGTGGAACTTAGAATTATATACACGTACCCAGCTACCAATAAAGGTCGGGCTAACATCGGTCCAAAGTTGACAAGGATGGCCAAGCATTGCACCAATGTTGGACCAATTTTTATCCTTGCTGGTTACAAAAACTCAAAGAGACCACGGGCGTAGCCGGGGGGAGGGTGTGTGTTCAAAGAGTTCGGACGACCCCCACATTTTCAGCAAAAGATCTAACTTGCCGATAAAAGAAAGAGGAGAGAGAGAGAGAGATAGAGAGAGAGAGAGAGAGAGAGAGAGAGAGAAAGAAAGAAAGAAAGAAAGAAAGAAAGAAAGAAAGAAAGAAAGAAAGAAAGAAAGAAAGAAAGAAAGAACACGAATCAAAACACAGCTTTACTTACCAGCATGACAAGATGCTTCATTATTACCGTGATTGGTCTGGTTGGGCTGAACACAGCAAAACGATCTTTGTATTTGCAACCGTTGGCACCAGTCGCCTGGCTGCAGTGGGAAACGCACATATCCACTCGACTAAATCCCCATTCACAAAAAGAATGGTTTAATGGAGGTAGTTATGTTTGAGTACCATATCAACACGGTTATGCAGTATATTTGCTGAGTCGGCATTTATTCCCAGATCGGGGACTTGAATCCACCAGCATTAAGGAAATGCCAAAAATATATTTTTATGTTCGGAACGAGCGAGACTGGAACTTGCATGTGATCATTATAAAATGGTCCAAAATTTAATTGTGTTGGTTGCTCGACCTTGTGTTACGGCTAAGCCCTAGTGTGTGAAGAAGACTTCCAGTTAAGTTGATCAGCAAAATGTTATAATAGAATAGCAGATTCCATAGGCTACTTCAAGTCTTAGGTGGTGTTTAGTATCTGCATATAAAGTTATGAAGGTACTGCTTTGGAAAATTGTATTCAAATCGCCATCCAGCAGAAGAGTGTCTAAGTTCAGTGTGAGAAAAAAAATTATTTGCCCTCCAGTTTTCACTCATAGAATTAATTTGCCACATGAACAGTTCACAACATGACTGGGTGATATTCAAACCCAAATTTATTTTTAAAAGGTCCACGATTTACAATTTGACAAATGGAGGAAATAAATATAACACCGTTTCGCTTTTAACAGTTGAGAAAATATCAATTTCTACAAAAAGGCAAAACAAATTTAGATAAAGCAATATTTTTATAATGTACATCAAAATACCAATAATATGCAGTCATGATCAATGACTCCACTTGTTCAATAAAAAGACAAAGTTGACATTGGAAAATGTTAAATGTCCATAACTTTTAACAATAAAAGTATTATTACTTCCAGATATAGTATTTGACAGTGTTGAAGTACATAGCACTTAGTGTATACCTTGAAGTTTGGCTCTCCTGTATTGCAATTAGATTTCGCTTATTTCACATGATGATGATGATGATGATGATGATGATGATGATGATGATGATGATGATGATGATGATGATGATGATGATGATGATGATGATGATGATGATGATGATGATGTAGTAGTCAGGTTTTCATTGTCTGTTATTATCATTTTTTTTGTATAGTCCCATGAGTGCAAGACAATAGTGACTTGTGCCATGTAGATTGACTTGATTTCAGTGTGTTGTCATTTTCACTGATGGCCCACACCATCAGAATTTCTGGTAGAAAATAATTTTTATAAGCTCTGCATCTCCAGAAGAGGAATGTCTTCAGTTTGTTGTCAATTTATGAACACTATATATTTAACATTTATTTACTTAAGCTTAGTTTTACAGTCATGCAAGATCATGATTATCGTGCAAGTTTCTATGCAGAGTATACTGTTTCACAATAGGAATGCGCTGAATGAATAATGACATGAACTGCTTTAGCCAAAACTGTTTTAATACTTTCCGATAAAATTAACACTTTTTATTATTTTCATGCTATAGTGTCCAGAGAAATATGCTAAAATAGAAGGTGAACGCTTACATATCCAACTTCTTAAAAATCAGGTTTATATTTTGACGAAAAGAAAAAAAATGTGCTAAATATTATTGTGCAGAGCACAGGTGTATGAAAATATTCTGGGTGCGAGAGCACCGATGCTGTTTGTCTAGAAATACCACAAGGCTAGCATCCCACGACCAATGTTACTCATACCACTCCGTATACATGTGAATAAAGTATACATTCCTTGCTTGAATGTGGTAAAATCACACATGTATGAATTCCTTAACCGTTATTCTCCATCTTGAATGAAGTTTCAGTGCCTTTTCATGCATACAACACACTTACATTACTGTCGCCGACGCCTGTTTTGTACAGCAACTCGGTTTATTATGTCTGTGTGCCAACACAGACATATTGTTTTTCCAGGAATTCTTTCTTTCTTTCTTCTTTTTTTTTCCTTTACAGGCAAATTTGTCCGACATTTCATTTGAAAAGTGTTACACGTAGAAACTCCAAACTTGGCAGAATTATACTTCTATAAATGAAGTCTGGCCTTTTTATAATGAGAAGTCGTGCTTTTCAAGATTATGCAAATGAGGGCTAATTAAAGTTTTAAATCTTCAATATCTTATATACTATAGTAGATGTGGTTCCGAGTGTATAGAAGTTCAATCATAGCAAGGTAAAGGTCATCTCAAATGTCAAGGTCATGTCAAGGTCAAAGGTCAGTTTTAAGCCAAAATGTCAGTTTGAGGTCAAGGTTCACTTCAGGTCGAGCTCATCTCAAGGTCAAAGGTCATTTCAAGGTCAAAGGCCACTTTCGATGGTGGCTTTCTTCTAGCCATAACTTGGTCAATTATTATCCAATTTTGGGCTCAAATTGTAGCTATTGTAACACTGCACATTTTTAAATGTACATGTGACCTCTAAAGTTGAAAGGTCAGGGTCATTTGGACCTTTGAAAGTTTCATCCAGTCATAACTTGGCCAATTTCCATCCAATTCTAATCATGTTGGACTCAAATTGTAGGTATTGTAACACTGGACATTTTTATTAGAGCATGTAACCTCAAAAAAAGGGCAAAGGTCAAGGTCATTTAGCCCTTTGAAAGTTTCATCTTGTCATAACTTGGTCCATTTTCATCCGATTTGGTTCATGTTGGGTTTAAATTGTACGTATTGTAACACTGTGCAATTTACGTGTGACCTGTAAAGATCAAAGGTCAATGTCATTTAGACTTTGAAACTTGCATCTTGCCATAAGCTTAATGTAATGTGAAGTACCAAAGGATAAAAGTTGCAGCATTTAATATTTACAACTTTTGAATGCACACAGACAGATTTGCTTTGAATCAAATCTTCTTTTCTAGTTTACCTTCCGTTTTCATGACCGGCAAGGGTGAAATTGGGAACGCAATAGCTGGTGTGCCAATGCTACCACAACAAAGCCGTTGCACCTGGTAGCCAACTTGGACAAATTCTTAAAACTGAAGCCACTGGCTGCATGAACGTTGATAGCGACAAAGCGACGTACTACACCACGCTTACCACGGAATGTTGAATTTAATGCAAGAACGCTGCATGCAGTTTGCAAGAGAAGGGCACAACTTGATCATAAATGGACAGACAAGTGGTATTCTTTTTCGGCAGTAGGATAAAAGGTGACTTCAGAAAGTTGACCAGGTTGGCTATCAGGTGCAACGTCTTTGTTGCGGTTGCATTGGCACACCAGCTATTACGTTTCCATTTTCCTTTAACCCACAGTTGCTTACAATAGTAATTTCCAGGATAAACACTATTTTTTTTTAATCTCATCATTACAATTTCCAAATTTCCTCACAGGTATAAATGTTCTCCCCTACAGTGCTCGTATCTGTCATTTTGCATCTTTATTGACCGGATCATCATGCACTCTAAATATTTCACTTAGATACATTTTTTTCAGAAGCAGATTTCCACGACATCGCTTAGGTATAACTTGTTATCATCATCATAATCATCATCATTTACAATAATCACTGTTTAAACCTCTATTTAATATGTGTCAATCAGTTTCTGCGCACCCTTGGCTGAAGGGCAATTGAACAATAGGTCATCAGACTTTGTGAATTTATTTACTATGAAATACTCCACTACACCTGTTTGAAGTTTTTTATTGCTTTGATTATTGCATTTTTGTAGAAGTTTAAACAACCAGGGGGCAGAGCACCCCACCTTGACGCACTACGTTACCCCAACGCACTCATGCAGTTGTTTTCCCTATTTCACACGCATTGCTGGGGAACTCTGCCAAAAAGCCTGCAAAGGAATATTATATGATGGGAATTTCGTTGCAACATAATTGTCGGTGTCTCAGCGTGGTTTTCCAGGGCATCCAATCCATCCGTTGCGGGACTGGTTGCGCTTCGCTGTCCGTGTGCGTAGGCGATTTTGAAAAAAAAAACTAGAACTCACTGGATCCGTTTTTTACTGCGTTTTCCTATCCGGTTTTTTTTTCAGCGATTCAGGTTTAATTCTGTAAATATTAGACAGTTTTAGTGGCAATGTTCTTTCTTATGGCTCTTTATTTACAAAATAAAAGAAAACATGTAACATTCAATGGTTATTATGACGACTGAAGTGAATTCGGATCCCAAGCGTTGAAATTCAAACAAACGGATGCCATCGCATCCGAAAACGCAAGCAGAAACAGAGACAGAAGCGCAATGGGTTTTGATGGTTGGATTTCTATTATTTCACTATTAATGTAAACGCAACCGTTTACCGCAACGCATAGGTTAGACGTATCGGATGCAGTGGAAAACCACCATTTACTGCGTTCACGTGAACATAGATATGTATTGCATTATTCTTTTTAAATCCAAACTGATTTTTTTGTGGTAACAAAATTAGTTTTACACCTTTCTAGAATTGTGGTAAAACTTTTGATATTGCAGTTGCTTGTGCTGCAGGCTCACAATTAATATTCTTGTCCTGTAAATCCCCACATCTAGAGCACATTCCTTGGCTGGCTGTTACCGCGACAGGCCAAGGCTCGTGCCTTTTCTTCTCCCGGCTGGCTGTTACCGCGACAGGCCAAGGCTCGTGCCTTTTCTTCTCCCGGCCAAGTGCAGTGTGCACGGAATTGGCAAGTTTTGCAGGCACGATTAACAATTCTATGTGCTGCCTTGTAATTATAAAATGGTAACCGCACTTTCAGGATATAATAGAAACATTTTCTTCTGATATTTGATTTTATATTGATGTGTCATATTACATGTCCATCCATGCAAAAACAGCGTCCTCCTTGTATATGAAACATCGTAAACATGGTAACTAATGTTACACCATTTTCTGACAAAGTTTTTGAAGCTGTTTTCTTGTGCTGGTGTATAACTGTATGTTAGAAGAGATTGCTTAAATGATTGAATGTATAATTGGTGATATTCGGTCAAATATTTAAAGAAGCCAAACTGGTTCTTATGGCAGGGTTGAGCAGGGTAATGATGACCCGTCACGTTTTTTTAGGAGTCGAAAATAATGTTCTCTGGAGGCAGATTTATTCGATATGAGAACAAAAATGAACGGGAAAGTGTGTTTTCTGTTGTATTTTCAGTGAAACTCGCTCATTCTGCGATGAAACCACCAGATACAAGAGACGCGTAAAAATGGTCACCAAAAAGTAGTTTCGACGCTCAATTGTCACTGTGATAGGCATTTTAAAACAGTATAGATGAAAAGTTATAGAGTAACGAATGATATGCAAGATGTGTTACTTTCATGTGGAATCAAATTGGAAATTGCATCCTGTCATCGCGGTATATTGGTATGCGCAACGTGCTACAATTAGTTAGTTATGTGTGCTGAACTTCTCCACTATTTTCCGCAATATGTTCCCCTAATTTCTTTTGTTTGCGAATGTTTCAACATGAAAGAACCACTGTCACTCACAAGTGGAGTGCTCACTGGACCAGCGAGTAGGCGATGGCCTGTCACCGCTGCGGCCCGGGTTCGATCCCCAACGATGGATCAAGTTGTTCGTCCCGGGAAGCACCTCCGACTGGTATGGCAAGCCAACAGGGCCATGACGTATTGGTCTTACGCGTAGCCGAGCCTCCACTACGCGTAGTCGAGCAACCAATCAGATTTCAGTCTCCACTACACGTTGACGAGAATATGTTTGCCACTACGCGTAGTCGAGCTTCGGCTACGCGTAGTGGAGCAACTTATGGCACCGTTTGGCTGAAGAAAAGCAAACCAATCATTTACGTCCTTACAATCATTACTGATATTAAAACAGCCAATCAAATTAGAGTCTTTACAACGCGTAGCGGAAACATGAAATTCTCTACAACTCGTAGTCGAGACTTGGAATTCTCCACAACGCGTCGTCGAGGCAGCCAATCAAATTACGGTCTCTGCAACGCATAGCCGAATGGTTGCAACCCATATTTCAAAACAGAGGTTGAACGGGTATCAAATTTTACTTTTCAAGACAGCACAGCCGCGCGTTGTTCAGTTCATGGACCTATTGGGTCCAACGCAACGCGTAGTGGAGAACCAAATTAAAATTGGTTCCCTCGGCTACGCGTCGTCGAGACCAGTAATTTCTCAAGGCGTAGTTGAAAAGGTCTAATACAGTTTACAAGAGCATCAGTGATTGGATAGTTTGGCTACACGCTATGGAAGGCATAGTTTCTCCACTACGCGTCGCCGAGGCTCGGCGACGCGTTCTAGAAGAACATTTTCTCGGCAACGCGAAGTGGAGACTGTAATCTTATTGGTTAGCTCGACTACGCGTTGCCGAGCCTCGACTACGCGTAGTGGAGATTGTGATCTTATT
The DNA here is from genome assembly GCA_964020975.1 of Hermodice carunculata. Classification (NCBI taxonomy): domain Eukaryota; kingdom Metazoa; phylum Annelida; class Polychaeta; order Eunicida; family Amphinomidae; genus Hermodice; species Hermodice carunculata. The sequence goes on along the minus strand of OZ026620.1, from coordinate 41,828,716 downwards.
GGTTGGCTCGACTACGCGTTGCCGAGACTCTACTACGCGTTACCGAGCCTCGACTACGCGTAGTAGAGACTGCAATCTGATTGGTTTACTCGACTACGCGTTGCCGAGCGTCGACTACGTGTAGTGGAGGCTCGGCTACGCGTAAGACCTATGCGATATGGCCCTGTTGGCTTGCCATACACAGGTGAGTCTGATTCCTCCGAGAGGTCCAGTTTTGCGGCGTTTTTTGGCTGTCGCATGGTATGGTAAGGACTTTTGAAAAGCATGTATACTGAAGCCGTACAAGAGCGTACCTCTTGGCCCACCTTTCTGTTATTTACCGTATATTGGTTAACAATATTAATTACAAATACAGATATAGTCAATTCAATTACTGGGTAACAAGAAAGATAACTTTCGCATAAATATTGACAGTAACCTTGTGTTCACCGACTTGTGCTTCAGCGTGTAGCATTCGTGAAAATGTGTCTTCGGGAACCAGAACCCAAAGTGTGGCACATGTAGATTTATGGTGTGTTGCAGGTCATAATCAGTCCGTTCCAAACTCAATACGATCATTCAGAGCGCGTTTCAAACTATGTTCAGAATCCATGCTTGTTTCATTTAATTTGGGTTGTAAAACTTCAGGCTCGTAAGTCAAGATATACCACAGATCACACACCCGAGCTAAAAGGCCTGTATTTTTCAGTGCTAGTAATTGAAAGCATACTGGCCTTGTAGGTTATCGCCAGCCGTTTTAACATTAAGATATCAATGAGTCGCTATATTTTTAGATATGTAAAACTCAAGTATAAGTATCTATTAAGATGACCGATGAATAGTACATAGAAAATATTCGATGCTCTCTTGCAGAAAATGTCAGTGGCGTGGTTCCTTGCCTACCTCTAACTCACCTTTCAAGGTCCCAAACTAATAGAGATTTATTGGAAAATGTCTGTATACTGGTAGGCTAATGTAGAAAAATATCAGTACATCCAGTTCTGGTGTGTAAATGTAATAGCAACGAATCTGATTTATTTTATAATGATTACAAAACTTTTCTAAATTTCATGTTGCCTCTGGTGTGCTTGCATGACCAGAAACGGCTGGCAGTCGTGTTACATCTATAGAATTTATTTGTCTTGAATTTTTGACGTTATATATGGCATCAGATGGCAGTAGAACTGTTGAAATCTATCACTTTGTAAAATAACACCAAAATGTCAAGATTTTAGCTTGCTCTATGAGCAAAATATATTTTTATCGTGTTATGTTGTCTATTCGGACCTGCGGAGCAGAAAGCACAAGCACACGAAGCTGGGCCACGGAACTAGCCTAAGTCCCAAAAGGGACGGGATCAGTCGATGTCACGTTAAAACGGCGGTCATCTTTAACTATATCTAAATTGAATTTTAAATATATAAAAGATGGCCGAATTATAGATATCTAGAAATGAGTTACAGATATCTTACCTCGAATATAGATATCTACAAATAACGTTTAAATATCTTGAAATATGGCGAATTAAAGATATCTGAAAATCAATTTTTGACATCCAAACATCATTTATCGATATATAAAAATGCATTATAGATATTTATAATTGATATTTAGATGTTCAAAATTCAATTTTAGGTTTCTATAAATCGGCCATCTTTTTAGATGTAACGGCTTACCATAGTGGTTTTTTATTTGGTGTATTAAATTATATATTGGGGAAGGGTCTTTTTTATGAAACGGTACAAAGAAATGTTGCATTACTTATTGAAAAACAAACCTAAATTTAAAAAAGAACATACACCCAGGCAAACCGAAACCTTTTTATTTCTTTTTTACATGGTTAAATAATGTGCAAAAAAGGACCAAGGTAACGTTATTTTCTCTAAAAATATGAAATTGAAAAATATTCCACTTCCTTTTTCCATGAATATCTCGTAGGAAAGATAAGCCATTGAATTTAGAATTCGTTTTTACAAAATCATTTTGAATTTGCCAGTTTGCTTTCTCAAATTTTCTAAACTGATTTGATTAACTACAAGTTATGGACGACTTTTAAGGTTCATAATAGTCTGGAACCTAAATGGTGTTTTGTGGTCAAGCTGAATTTTATGGGGTACTCTAAGTACAAAATGAACAATTGTTAACTGGTAAATTTTGCCTTTTCCGGTAGAACATTATATGTTACTGGTGCATTCTTTCGTTCGAATGTTGTGTAAAAGAACTTTGTATTCAGCAAAGTGGAAGAAAGTGATGTGGCATGTTAAATTTTTTTTTTCTCAGCAGAGCTTACATAATCTATGTGCCGGATGAAAGTCAATCCACGTTTTGACGTCATTTTGCGCACCATAAACGTAAATGCAATATAAACATGCTTATATGTCAATACTTGCAGCATTGTTGATTGTTCTTTAAAGGAAAAAAATGCAGTCCTTCTGCATTTATGTAAGAGCAGCTTACCTCCTTCCTACTAAGAGCAGGGCTGTGCATAAATTCTTCTTTAGCTCCTGTTGGGTAAAATACGCGATGCTTAGGGCATGCTAACTTCATGTATTAACATTCTCATTCAAAGGTTTTCCCAGCAGCAACAAAATATATTTTTTGAAAAAGGAAGGAGAAACTTTAGTTGTAACAAAGGACAATTAAGTACATCCGGGCACTTCCCGGTAATTCAAGTGGAAAAGGCTCACAAGGTCTAATGTTTGGGGGCCTCGTCTCGAAACTAGAAGGCGTAAATAACATTAAACCAATTACGTGTTCCAGGATCAAGTACGTGTTCTAGAATCAAACGACTGCTCTAGTCAATTACAGGCTCCAGCCCACTCCAAATTCTAGAGTCAAATGTACAACCAATTGCGTTTTCCAGAGTATATCACTTACTCTTGAGCCAATTAGGTGTTCTGGGCGATTATTTGTTCTGTAATCGATTGCATGTTTTGTAGACAATTACTTGTTCTAGACTCAGCTGTTCTACAATCAATTACGTGTTCTACAACCAGTTACTTGTTCTAGAGCCAATTACGTGTACTGGAGTCAATTACATGTTCTCGTGAAGCACGTGTCTGCAGTTAACCATATGTTTTAACATCGATATACGGCCACGGTGCACAGTCGGTGATTCTTTCGGAACTGGCCGTGCCACTTGTTTCTGAACTCTTATGACACAAGAATCTCCAAAACAACAAAGCTATGGGAACTTATTATCACAGCATCCAGATGGCGTTTATGTGTGGCAAAATATCCGGTACATGTGATAATGTGATGTATATGCATACGGTTTAAGACATGGATCAATATTACACAAATTAGGGATACAAAGGGTGCATGATTGTCAATGGGTCCGACTTTTGAATAATCAGATCCATTTGTAATTTTTTAGAACCTAATGAATTAAGAGGGTCGGTAATGATAGAATGTTTGTGTCTCTTAGAGAATACACCTATACTGAAAAAAGCCATGGACACAACGCAGAGGAAACCAAAAATACCGTAGTCAATGGTGAATAATAGTTATTGTAACTTGATCTACAAGACAATGTAATTAATGTAACAGTACGCCATGTGCAATTTGTCAGCCGATTTAGGATAGACGGGTTTAAACGTAATAAAACCTGTCATGTTGAGGCATGGCTACAGAAATGGACATGATAATCCATAGAAACTATAATCGGAAAATACACATATACAATACTCATACTAAATTTTGGATAATGTTTCCAGACGCGAAAGTAGGGTCCATATTTTGTTGATCACAATTTGTCATGGTTTTTATCTTGCCAATTGTAAGATAAGGGCAGTTCATTAAATTTCTTTAACTCTAAACGCTTTTCCTTTTTAGTTCTCGAACCCTGTTAGATGATCCATCTCTTGTAAATGACAATATTTCCATCTTGATGCGTAGCTTTTTAAGACATCACTGATCGATTAGAATACAGAAAAATGCACGTTCAATATAATGGTTTGTTCTGCTCTATAACATGATGCCGGATTTCCCGCGCAGCAGTATGTCAGTCGTTGTCGGTTCAGATTTAATTTGTTCATCTTCTACTTCCCCGTACAGTCAAAATCAACGACTGCAAGGAGACGCTTAATTCCAGCCGCGGGTCGTTCAAGCGTGGGAAATATACGGCACGCAGGAAGACTGCAACTTAAACACTTGCCTCCCGAGTGTTTTATGATAATATGATGACAAAATCTCTGCGCAAATTCTTTTTAAGAAGAATCCATGGCCATATGATTTATTTGTCGATGTCCCGCAGTAATTCAGCAACAATATTTGGGGGTGTCAAATTTTCTCCTTTTTGGGGACTAGCACCTATAGAGAAAAATTTTTTCTCGTCTTTTCCAGTTAAGGAAGAAAAATAGAGATGCAAAACAACAAATAACTGCTGACTTGGTCGGACAATGCAAACTTGAGCACACACAAAAATTAATATACTCAGAAAAATTGTACGTACACCGCTCTATGCAAAAAAGAAGAACAAGAGTCCAGAAAATTTATTCAACACATAAAAATATACAAAGCGATTCAATACAAATGTGCAAGTACTTGACAAATGCCCATGCTATGGTAGGCTCAGATTGGAGTCCAGCAGTGACGCTGTCCTTCCAATGAAACCAAACACACGCTTAGAATCTTGACAAACTATCATGTGGAATCAAAGAGAGGGAGATTATGCTGGCACAAACTGGGTATATAGTCTCTGTACCTCATGACACCAAGGACGTATATATATATATATATATATATATATATATATATATATATATATGTATTCTATGCCTGATGCCAGCCTCTCATAACAATATCCAAAATCTTCGATGGACTGTACATAGAACAACAACCATGATAAAAGATAAAAGCGATTACATTACTGATAATCAAGGCTCCATCTTCATGAACTCACCGTCCAATATATTTTATTTCTACCAAGAGTTTAGCTTTATGACAGCACAAATAGAATTTCCTCCCGGTACAGTTGAAAAACATCCCATTATATAAATTGCATAGTACGTAGTTCTCGCTCAACAAGAAAGGTGATGAACAAAGTGTAAATATTGAAAGGTAGTTGGTTATTGTGCTGAGGCCTCGAAGCCAGGAATATGGTTTGATCATTTCACTATGATCTCTCACATTTGAGTTGTCATTTCGCACCATTCACGTATCTTTTATGCCCATACAACTTTGTAAAAGAATATAGAAAATAGTATGGATACGCCACCAAATAATGTCTGTCTGTAATAACAAAGGGCAGCCGATGTTACCTCAGAAAACCTCCTTTTTACTCGTACATCCTTTATTCCTATTCCTGCTCTGAAGACACGGTCAATGGCTCTTTAAGCGTGCGCTGCGCTCAATGCACCCAAAGAGTACAGAAGAAAGCTGTTGGCTAACCGCCAATATGATTTTTGATGAAAAAGGAAGCAGACGACAGTTACCACACACAAAAAATTCTGGTAAATCAATGAGATAAATTTGCATGCCGATACATCAGCGTTAGGCGCTAAGAGTTAAAGTGATAACAGAAACGGAAACAAAAAGCGGTCCCAGACTATTTGGCTCCTCTAAGAATATAACCGTTATGTAACAGCGTAATGAAGAATATTTTATAGGATGAACTTACGATCGTAATGATCAACTACAAACCATAAGCGCCCGGCGCCAACAGTAAATTAAACAAATGCCAAAGTTAACATCCACTGAAATTTGCAAAATATTTGTTCACTTTTGCACTGAACTGGACAACTTACATCAAACCAAACCATTTTGTTACCAAGTAAAACTATATAAAATATGCATACATTGATGATCTTATACCCTCTCAAAGCATCGCCAGTACAATCGATAAATCATTTTTGAGCCCTTAACTTTCTGGATACTGTCTCAACATTAGATATTCTCTACTTGTAAAGCCAAATGCATAAAAAGAAAAGTACAATATTCCTCCATTAAGCTATTGGTGGCAGGTTTTAAACATGCGAGTACCCCATGGCTCTGAACATTACAATTCGCAGTGACCATAATACTTAATTCTATCCCTTTACCATATCGATTTTATCAAGACTGGGGTCATTGCAAGGGATCTAACACAGTGCCAAGGCTCATCGTACTATCCCGCAGACTAGTCGCTTTTTGCTCCGTGGTAGTTGGACTCATCCAAAGATGTAACATCCAAGCTGATAAATGAAATTCAGTTTTATCAGCACATTTCCTAACCTTCCAGTTCTGACCATTCCAGCGACCAAGGCACACTCGGTGTTTTCTGTAATGTTCACGATGTTTTGCAATTTGAATGAATCTGGAAGTGTTTTAGACAAATTGTCATTTTTATTTTCTTGATTATATAATACGGGGCACATTGAATAGTTTGCTAAATTTAAACTACAAGATATGTGCATTATGAGGTTGTATTTGAGGGTGAGATTCTCGAGGACCATCGAACATCCCCTACGATATCTAGTGGTCACTTAATGTCACCTGATCCTCGTTGATTATCATCTTTCAAGCTTATCCTGTCTTGATGTTATTGCGTCTTTTCTTGCATTCTTTTTCTCTACTCTTTTTGGTGCACAAGAAGTGTCTATTTCCATACAGGCACGGAAAAAGTCATTATGTCCAGAAAATAGCTGCATGATTCCTGCCATTCCACAACATCATAAAGTCTATTTTCTGCGCATGATCTGTTCTGTATCTGCGGTGCAATGATATTGGTATAGCCCCAATAAAATCTTAGTACAGCTACGGAAAGGTCCATTATGAAACTTCTTCAGAGTATATCTGGCACTTGTAGGGTTTATCCATTTTCAAGCACAGCTCAATAATTAAGCGACCATCCGGTTCTAAGTGCCACATAGTTTCGTCAACTTCTAGAGTATCAGGTAGTTGATACTCACGATTAATTTCCCGCAGACTTTTTTGTTGGCCGTACTTGCCTACATCTGCGTCATATGCTGCGTGAATTAACAATTTCTTGCCATCTAGCGTCACGTTTACATCATCTTCGGTAAATTCAGTACCAACATTCAGAGCAATACATATTTTTCGTTTCCCGTCTGGGCCTTCTCTTATCGGATAAACATTAGGACCAGCTGGAGGGGATTTACGTGGAGGAAAGTGAAACGGCATCTCGACTGTCAAAACGCCATTTGCAACGTCGGCATGTAACATTTTTTCATCAACAAACTGAGGCAAGTCCACTTTCCGGATTAATGTTTTAGTAAACGTTTTATCGTCTCTTTCCTCGGTTGTTTTCCCTAGTATTTGTAATACATTATCTTCTACACTTATATTTAACTCTTCTTTCTTAAAATCTCCAACATCAAATACAGCTTTCAAGACAGGTAAACCGTCGCGATCATCGATATAGGCCGTGTCCATATCAGGGGCTTCCTCTGGGGTTTTCATCACGAGAAATTGTTCCCCCATCTTTTTCAGCTCTTCTCGCCATTCATCGCTTCGAGCCTCGAATTCACTTTTGGTTTTTTCGTTTGGAGTTCCACCGGTTTGCTCCGTTTCGTACTTAATATCAGGGGCCTTCATTTTGCCCCTGGTTGCAGAGATCAACTTCCGGAAAACAGCCTAGAAAAAGACAAGAGACAAATTACAGCAGAGTATGACCAGTGCAGACATCTGACAAGTTATAATAAGCCAATTAGCCGCCAATCTGTTTGCATTAAGGCTGTGGCTATCGGCACCCGGATTAAGCATATTTTATTTGACGAAGTACATTAATTATCATTCCAATATTGTGATTAACGTGGAAGGACAGGACTACGCCCTATTAGGATCTCTCTTGCCGAAAAAGGCGCGGGGGGGGGGGGGGGGAGGACAGGACAATACCAGACACGCAAGTATATAAAATAAAACAAATACTGGGGCAGTGATAGATCTGATAACACCAGTGAATTTGTGTCTGGAAAGTCACCTTGAAGTTTATTCCAGAAGGAAACTCAAGAATTTGGTGGTCGCTACACAACCACAAAGAGAAATTCGTTATGGAGTCTAATTTCACACCATAACAGTTCCAGGTCGGCAACTTCCAAATCCAAACGTCAAGATACATGTAGTGCAGAAGTAGCGTAAAGTGGTGCTCGACCGCCCATAGCACCAGGATGATCAGGACATATTATACCATGATAGCCTGCCAAACGAAGATTAACAGCAGTAGAATTTGGAGAAAGAAAAGTTTCGGATAAAGCAGTTACATCAAAATCAGCTGCGAGATCAGAATGAATAGATCTCAATTTGTCTTCTGCAATACCACAAATCTTTTGAGTGACAAACTGAAATGTCATTTAAGTTTTGATTGAGGCCCCGATTCCCATGTATGTCACCTGCTTATATTACCAACATTGAACAAGTGGCAAAAATATGTTCAGTTTTAAAACTATGTCAAAGTAGAACAGCAAAATAAAATATATTAATATTAAAACTCTTTTCTATGCACAACAAGTTCTATTCAACAAAAGTGAAGCTTAAAGAAAATACGTGATCACATAGCCATAAAGAGTCATGGTATTACCGATTTAAAACGTGATTCCATCAGGTGCACTCCTATCAAGTACACTGAGCAGATCTGGAAAGCACAAAAAACTGCTTCGCAAAAAGCTGGGGTTTTTTTCCATACAAAAAATGTATGTACATATTCGATTGGCATTTCAGTTGAACCAAAGCTCAGGCGTACCTGCAAACAGCTTTATGATGAAACACTTGGAATGCAGCTTTGGGCCAACGATGATGATCGTTTTCGTGATTTCATTTTCATTCTTATTATCACTGGGAATAGCATCAAATCAAATGTTTACTTTTACATTGTTGCAGTAGATAAGCTCCTCCTGGTTTGACACAATATAAATGGGTACGTTCAATTCAGTCACATGGAGCAGTTGCACTAAGATTACAATAGGTTCCTTATGCCAGATATATACGTGTATGATATCAAATGGGTTTGTATCATGTCAGAGGTGTGCGCCCTGAGCATATCCTATCACATGACAACTGACCTTCTTTGCACAAAATGAAGGGGTCCTGTGACCTTTGGAATTATGTCCAGGTGTTCTTTCTTGAGGACTGTCATACGCAGATGTCAAAGTACTAGCTAAATAGTTAAAGTCCTAGCTCAAATAAGTCCTAGCTTAAAATAATTTTCCCGCTATCAAGTTAACAACAATATTCATAAAAGTGATCCTGAGACCTTTGAGATGAAGTCAAGGTCCACAATGGACCTTGTAAATCTGGCCCGCAAGAGAATTACTAGCATCAGAGTGCAACCTCAAAATTATAGTGCTCAAGTTATCACGTAAAAACTACAATTCAGCAAGTCAAGTGGAAATGAGGTCATGGTCAACCATATGCTGTGTTGTGTGCGTCTCGCCCCCTTCCCCAGAAAATGTCCGTAAAGCACTTGGTCAAGTGGTGTCGGAAAAAAATTAAGATTTTGCCCGAAATTAACCAAACATTCAGTCAAATAATTTAATAATGTCCGCATTCACGGTAACTACCAAAAAAACGAGAAAAATGTTAAAAGTCAGGGATATAAATTAACGCCGCTTAGTGACAAGTTTGTTTGACCCTTCCACAAGAAACATATCAACCAAGGTCCAGCATAATGTGGGGGACGGCTTGGGAAGAGGTAAACAAATAGCAAAAACAAACACAAAATTATTACACATAAAAGGAATAAATCGTTGCGGTATGTGTTGAACAAATTAAGGCCTACTGGTCCCCATATGTGTCCCTTGGCAATTTTGAAGCAATTGGCCATTCCATTTCAGAGAAACAAGAAACTCTATCAAAAACAAAACAAAACAATCAAACAAAAACAAACACTTAGTTAAAACTCCAAAATGAATCAAACATGGGAATTTGATCAAAGATATTAAAAATACCGTTCAAAGAACGCAGTACCCTTCGGCCGCCTTCAATCTCTTTTGCTGTAAGTGAATATGAATAGTGTCCCATAGTACCAGGTAGAGTGTATGATCAGAAAGCTGCTGGTAGCCTGTAGTGTAAGAGATCACGGCCATTTTGCCACTGATCAAATAATTTCACAAATGGATATCTTGTCATAAATTCAACAAATACTACTATTGTACACTTGACCTTTGACCTCAAAAACATTAGGTCAAATATAGAGGTATAACCTTGACTTTCAATAGCCTTCTGGATCACCTTATGTTGCTTCTTTTGTTTTAAGATTTAGATTTCTAGATGCACAATGTCACTCAGCAAACTTGTGACCCGTCTGTGACCTTGAAAATTAGGTCAAGGTCAATTGTGCTTGCACACAAAGCAAGCCTTATAGTGGTGTACTATCATGTGCAATTTGAAAGTCCTGTCTCAAAAGCTTCTGAAGTTACAGTGGTAAACAGAATTTCAATGAATAGGTCACTGTGACCCAGATACTTGACCTAGTGACCTACTTTTGATTTATGCCACATTTTCTGGTTATGATACGTGTGTGTATAAAATTTCATGTAACTCACTTTAATACTTCCTTACTTATACCAATACCACCATTGTGCACTTGACCTTTGACCTCAAAAAGTAGGTCAAATATAGAACTATGACCTCAATTTTCAAAAGACTTCTAGATCATTCTTTGCAGCTTCTTGTGTGTAAGATTTAGATTGCTAGGTGCAGGCTTTCAATAGTGAGAGTGGTAACGTTGCTTAGCACATGTGACCACTGTGTGACCTTGAGAATTACGTCATGGTCAACTATGCTTGCACACAAAGTAAACCATATAGGAGTGTAATATCATGTGCAATTGGAAAGTCCTGTCTCAAAAATCTCTGAAGTTATGGTGGTAAAACCATGGGACAGACGGACAGACGGATGGCGCCGGGTACGACAATACCCGTCGGCCTCATAAAGCCGAAGGGTAAAAAACAACCCAGGGTATATCTAAACCACGTTTGAAGAGCATCTGGCCAACGGTTTTGGCAAAACGAGTCCAAATGTATGCAAATTGACGACGGACGGACGACAGACCGTCCCGCAAGGTCAGCTGACTGACACGTTAGCTGAGCTAAAAATTATGAAATGTAGCCACAATCGCAAGGTTTTCTTTCCGACAGGTATGCAGTAGCTATTGCCTATTGAAGACCTAGAGAGCATATCCTACACAAAAATCTCTGCCTTCCCTGGCCCAGATAGAATGCTGACATAGTCCTATTTACAGATACCTGTATCATAACGTGCCATAACTATTCAAGTTCGCAAAAAAAAAAAAAAAGTAGAAAAGCATCATAACTAAATATAATTGCAAGAACTTCATATATAATGATTCGAAATTATATCTATATTACACTCAACATGGAAATACCTGAACATGTAAAATTCAGTATGCAGGCAGACACACACACACACACATACACACACACACACACACACACACACACACACACACATACACACACGCACGCACATATACACACACATATACATACACATATATATATATATACACGTGTGTGTGTGTGTTACAAAAAGAAATGCAATACCTACTGCTTACTGGCATTTATAAAGCGTCGCTCATACTTTCCCACTGTATTTCTGTCTTCTTATTGCAGATGCTATCGTTATTATTATTATTTATTTATTTATTTTTTTACATATTGCTTGCTACTGTGGTATCATTCCTGCGTAATGTCACCACGACATCCATTCGTCTCAGGCAAAAATGACAACTATTGAGTCTCTCCTATTAAGCTACATGTGGCGCATTTAATGTAGCTCAAGAACGCATGTTACATTGATTAAATTACTTAACTTACAGCTGTACAATGTACAAAGCTGTCGTCGTATAATCATTCTAAGCAGATGGGAAGTCAAACTAAATCACAATATATGATCACGGCCATGCTTCCTGCGTTTATGTGCCATTAACTTTATTATGAGGGCGGCAAGGATATATATATATACTCTTACTTTTTTTTAAATTTCGGGCTTGATCTTTTATGTTAATTGTCAATATAAATATTCGTCGTGGACGGTGAAAGATCATGTTCCCAATACATACTTTGGTTTTCGTAAGTTGTACAAATATTTCAATTTGGTGCATGAACTGTAAACACGACCTCCCTTCATACCCCTCCGTTATGTTCCCTTTGTATCTTGTCTTAGAAATGAAGTACCGACAGAAAGGCTTTGTAACTAACAATGCGTTTGCTTCTTACTCGTAATGTCGTGCTTTTTTACATTTCCATTTCTTCAATGAACTCAAATTACATTTGCACTGCAACAATTACAACTACGATGGGAAACACAGTTCATACTGTTTGAACAATACGAACTTCCCGAAATGTTGACCTTTAAACTTTTGTGAATGATGTATGAACAATCTACATTGTAAGTTCTTTAGAATGAGTAGCTCGGGCCGCAGAAAGTCAGCGATAAATCATTCGGGCCAAAACTTCCCAATTCAATAAAAACGGTAGAGATTAGAAAAGGGTAAAATGCTATCAGCGAAGTCCGGGTATTAAATATTTTTAAAAAGAGAAAGCTATTGGTTCTTAGTTGGAAACTTACATTTCAAAAGCCGTCAACAAAGTGTGAATTTGACTTTACAAAGGGTTAATACAGCTGTATCGTTAAACATTTAATATACGTCTATAGTTGGTCAATTAAAATCTTATTCTTATTCTTAAACGTTTTTTATCAAAAATGTACCAATTCAAGACGACAACGTTGAGAAGAAAAATAAAATATGTTTTAACCTTAATAACCTGTAACTTAAGATTACAATGCACGATATGTTTGACATAGATTCACATATGACGTGCAAGACCCGAGTTTCTACCGTGGTACACTATGTAGCATATTTTACATAAAATCCAGTCGACAATACATGGTATGGCCTAGTACTGATAGTTCACAAACCATCTGTTCGCAGTGTCTGCTTTGCAAGCCTGGTGGTAGTGGAGCCGGCAGTACCATTCCGACAAAATCAAGATCATTACCCACTGCCCATCTGGCACGATCTGTTCTCTACGTTAGTGTGCACTCAGCTTTGATTTACCAAGCACTTATCTGGTTTTAAGCAGAAGAAAATAGGCTTCAGAATACGAGTGCGAGTGAAGCCCTACACATATGCCGCACACACTTTTACTTCATTCAGGCAAGCTTTAGAGTGTTGCAAAATACCTTATTCAGTGGCCATAAAATTAATTATAACCCGGGAGTAAATCGATCATCATTGATGAAAATCCTTTCAATACTCGACCAGGATCGTATCATGCTGAATATTGGAACGAGTACCCATGGCCACAGTTTACAATTAGTGAAAAACAGCGAGCGGTATCAGGTCATCGCTTCATTCCACAAACATGCACAGTTGCAGGTTAACTGACTAAAAAAGTTGCAAAAAAGAGAAGTTTGATGTCATATTTACGTAACCATTGCGAAAATAAGCTATGCCTTGAAATGCGAGATATACTGAAAGTTAACCTAACGTAGAATGGGCCGCCTTCCCTGTAACATGTGGTATTATGGGGTCCTAGACAAAAAGAACCAGCAGACAACTGGAGCTCTACATAGATTTGCTCTTACGTATTCTTAGAACAGGATAAATTTTGTCTGGTTTCTTTCCCAAAACATGTGTAAAAGCTCTTGCCGAATAGCCAAGTGGCGTGCTTGTGGTGTCCAGATTAGTCTACTTCGGCCTTTATATCTGAGGTGTTTCGTTTAGACAAGATACCGTTTTCCTTGTCTCATATATAGCAATTAAATTGACAGGGATTGTTGACATTCCCCAGCGTCTTTTGACGCAGGTAAAAGTAACTACACGGATACACAGATAATAGAAACTACAATTACCCGAAACCAGTACGGTCTATATTCTTGCATATATCATACATGGTGTGTAGGAGATGGTGATGGATCGGAACACAGGGTTTTACATGATTCTCGTGCATTTTTGTTTGTCAGCTTGCCGCGGCTATCAGATTCGTTGCCATGTGGTGGCATCGCACGTTTATTCCATATCGACACAAACAAGATGATGGCAAACCTTTCCAGAGCGTCTATCGAGTTATAAAACTTCTATTCATAATTTTGTCAGAGTCACTACTTACTGCGAGAAGTGTCGCAAGATTTTGGTTATGGCACTTTTTTTTTTTTTTTTGTCCCACTGAACTGTATATTTTTTTCTGTTGGCTGCTGCCTGTCTTTTTTCGCCTACCAAAAGGCCAGGCCTTTGACCTAGTGACATGAAACACATCTTTACACATGTTTTTGAGTTTAACAAAAGCTGTGCAAATTGGGTTACGCAAATCTAATCAGAACCCTAGAACTTGAAGTTAATATCAGTATTAGAATGTTAATTGGCTAAATACGACCATTGAAATTCAATCAACCCTGTGCACTTTGAGTGTAAAGTTTGAGTGTTTGCTTTGTCATCAACACGCTTCTAGTTTCCCAATTATAATCGTCAAACAATTTTGTGGCGCTATTCGTCTGAACAATCAACTCTTATCCTTAAAAGTAGAAAGCAAAGGCGGAAAGCAATCTGCTGGATTTTCCACGGCGCCCGACAGGGGACCTTTAATTAACACTGAAACCCATTTAGCAAATCGAATAGCATGCCGTTTGGTAAATGGGGTTTTGGCTTTCATCGGAAGATGTGCTGAATTTCCCAACAAAGGTGTTTAGAGATGCTTTAAAGATCCTAATGAACATTATGCATATTATAGGAGTATAGCCAGGGGCTTTCCAATTCATCAGGGTCTTTTCACACTTTAAGGCATCATTTGGAAATAATAATAATTATTAGTTCGAATACGCTATTTTGCGGTAAAAAAAAGTCGGTAAATAAAGACAGGTGGTGAAACAATACCATTATTACTATTGTTGTACTATAAGCATTTTCGTTCTAGGTAATATATATGATGCTCATGATTGATGTTCAGGTGTCCCAACTGTTAAGCTGAAATCAGTGGTTTACCACAAGTTCACTTAAATCATGGGTGTAACAGTCTAGTATAGAAATTACCATAATAGCACAATATTAACAGTAAGCACCCAACTGACCCCAACAGATTACGTGCTTGCAAACCTCTTGCGTGTACCACCAATAACATAAAAAGTTTGCTTCCAGCTTCTCTTGAACGTTTTTGTCTTTCCTGTGCTTTTGTTGTTTTTATAGTTATACCCTATCCAAACTTCCGATTTGTTGACCTACCTTCACATTAGCCAATCATGGACTTGCTTTACGTGACCACAGTATACCTTCCTCCTTATAATGTGTAGTTGAGGAAGGACCCATTGTTCTGGTGGCTGCGAGCATCACAATATCAAAACAGGTCGACGGATCGCAAGGGGTAGTTTCATGATATTGAACGGATTTTTTTCTGTGAAACTTCGAATTTATGCGAACATCTACCAAGAACAGTAAAAAAACAAAAAAACAAAAAAAAAAAACTCATTAAATGTGGCTTAATAGATGTCTTGATGAGTCATGTATTGTCAAAATATCTGAACCCTTGGTCATTTTATTGAACGAGGAAAGCTGCAGACTATTGGTATGTTATCCCAGTAAGTGTCCTAAAAATTTCAATGACAATGTTTGAAGAAATGACGATATTTACTGAAAGGAGGAAGCAGTCAACCTTTGAAATTACCGCTAGCTGTGACCAGTTAGGCCGGGTACAATTTAATCTGAAACCAACAATCGGACCCCATTGTGTCTTATATTTATGTGTTACATTTGTTCTTAGGAAGCAAAATGCTTGGACGTTTGTTTACTCTGTCCAATGCATAATTTAGCATGGAGTACTATCTTCTGCTACCACCGTGTTGTTTATATGAATTATTCAATGACAATTGACATATATTATTTATGAGTGCACATTTAGTCAAAAAAATAATAATAAAGTGTCTCCAACTGCCCTGGTTCCTGTGTTATTGGTAAGTTACACTATAAACTTCATGTTGATATATACGCACTCTACGCACGACTCAATATTCAAATGCAAAATATTCGTAACAATTTGCGAAGTAAACAAGAAAGCGGCACCTCTAGTTGCTTGTATCGTCTCCTTTGCACGTTGTCCGTGATAAATTCAAACTCTGTAATATGGAGTAACAACAGCAGGTCTATTTTTTTTCATTATTTTAAAGTCATTGATTTTGTTCCTATCTGTCATTAATGGGATGGGCATATTGAAAGTTCGTTCTATTTCATTCTGAATAATGCTTAGGCCTCACACCACATGAAACAGAAAAGGGACGTGATCTTCATGGTATTCATGTATGGGTTTTGGCTGAGACTAGTCTCAGGTTTTGGCCGTCTTGTGTTTGGTCAATTTTGTCGGCATGTAATAAATTTGTTTTCGCTTTATTGTAAATAATATTCAGGAAAGGGCTAGCCATCATTTGGATGATCAAGTTTCACAACGCAATTCGTGTGCGATATTGTCATATAATTCTATGGGCAGATCCCAGCTTGTAACGTATAACATGCTCAAATTACCTGATAACAGAAATACAAGGCATTAAAAACTTTATGGCTCCTTTCTTAGCTACCGATATGCACTTAAATGAACCTTTGAGATCTAGGTATTGACGGAATTGTTGTCATAAAATCTCTTGGCTAACGGGTGACATGATATACCGCATCGTAAAAAAAAAGAAATCAAACTCCAGAATGCCATGATAAAATTAATTTATAGACAAGCACATAAATTGACTAAATAACAATTACTAGAGATGGCATTTTAACCACCATGTGTGTCTGCATCACAGTTTATCTGGCGAGCATTAGTGTGTTTGCGCAGCAGTTGCTGGCCCACAGAGCTTTATACCCACTCAATAGTACCTTGTATTGCCTTCTTGGTATATTCCTCCTATAAAATCTGATGCTGTGCAAAACATCCGTATCACCAATACAAGAATTCGACAGCCAAGTTCTGTACTCTACTTATCCTTGTCTGTCTCTATATATTGCTAAAATAGCGTGCAGACATTTTGAAGCATTTCAATTTTACCTTAGCACGTTCAACGGGTAATTTTTAAATACGGGCTATATAAACCTAAACATTATCAAAGATCTTCAAGGAATAGCTGTCAGAACACGTTTTGTAGCCTGAAAAGTGCCGTATATGTATCTATGATGGCAGCTCTTTTCACATCTCTGTATTCAACCAGGACTACCCACGTGATCAATTAAAGAATATTACAATGTGAACATGATAATGGAGTTATACGTACAATTATGTACACGTGTTCTTGCTTGTCACTGTACCCTCATCTGCACTTAGAAAGACTACATAGAGAGCATATAGAGTATTAGAATTAGTATATAGAGTTTTAGAGACAATATAGTGTATTAGTTTTACAGACGCTCCTCACTTCCATACACCATTTCTATGCTAAAAGAAAATTGGTGGACTGATATGTCCTGAGCACAAGTATCCACACAAGACGAAAAACCTGCATTGTTTTTGTGTATTTATTTAGAAAAAAAATCATCCGGTCTACGAAGGAAAATGAAAACAAAACCGACCAATCACAGATAGACAGACAGACAGAGGCAGAGACTGAGAGAGGCAGCTTAACTGTGACAAGCATGTGGTGAGCACCTAGCTTGTTTATGAGGTCTTGAATGTCAACCGCAGTGGATATGCTACCAAATAAATCTCAACACACCAAGGGAGCAGTAATCAACTTCATGTTTTCACCATGTTATCATGGAAAAATGGAGGATGTCACACGGTCTTGCATGAGTACAGTTTCTGTCTTGTCGCTCGAGGGTCCATATCTAGGTAAAAATCACTTGTGACCGCGAATGACAAGAAAAACAATAATGAATGACGTTGGAACTGGCAAGATACTGTTTCTCCACTGTGAACTGAAGAATTTACCTTCAAAGACATTAGAAAAATTCTTCGACCGATGGTCCCATGTTTTTATGTGACCGCTGTTCCCTTTAATTTGTCCATCTGCTTCCATTTCGCCGAGAGCACCTGCCCTATTTTCACAGTATTCAATTTGCACCGTATAAATATATAACACACGTCAAATAGTGCCTTGGTAAATCGGGGTAATGTCACCATCGCGTTTCAGTTTGGATCATATACAAATCTGATAACGTACTTAAATGTAAAAGCACAAGAAATAAAGAGTAATACACACAGTCACATTATTAGGACGGAATCGCGGTTTATTTGTTTGTTTGTTTTACTTTGTCTGTCTTCTGTTTGTTTGGGTTTTGTTCGCAGTTATTGAAAAAAATCTTGAATACTTTATTTGACCAAGTAAATACAGGGTACCATTACATATTGATACAGAAATCTAACTATTATAACATAGGCTGTAATTACAAGTCATTAAACATTGATACGAATCATTATGAAATGATCCTATTAACTAAAACGTGTTTTGGTATAACATGTTTTGGTATAGACACTAGCACTACGGTCATGCGCTTCCTGGATAAGACTATAAATTATAAATTTTTACTACTAATGCGACCATCTGCTTTTTTTTAATTAACATGCGGTCGAGTCGCAGTAAATTATTGGAATTCACAGCAATCATGGCATCGGACAAAAAAATTCTCAGTATGTAAAGCCGGTGCACAGAACAGTCAAAGCCTCGTTCTTATAGATTACATACATAACAAAGAGGAATTGGACAGGGCATTCACACACTGTGTACATGAGCAGGTGGCATTACTGGGGTGTTCTTTGTATGAAATTACAGCTGGTCATTGATCACTTGATAGTTAATGTTGACATCTGATGTTGTAACACGTGTGATGCCTTTTGAATCAAAGAAAATCGATCCAAATGTGCGCTCTTTGTGCGCTCTTGCTCAACAACAACAAAAAGTGAAATATTGTGGGCAGGAGTACGTTTGCTGGATAACAGGTTTTATTTTATTTTGTTATTATTTTTTTTATATAGCATGAAACGTTAAATGACACAGTTTAAGTATGTGCATTTCAACTCGTTTATTTATCACGGAAAAAGACGCCAGAGAAAGTGAAATACTCTGCACTGAGTCTATATTGTTTATTCTTAAAAATGCAATGTGTGATATATTTAATGGCTCATAAAAGAGCACTTAATTTTTAAAGAAATAGTGATCGTATACTTTCTTTTAACAATACCCATACTTTGATTAACTGTGATTCGGTGACAAAGGCAGTGTCACAGCCAGTTGACATTTTCATGAAAGTACCAGTACTAAATACTGTTGCAATCTGTATATAAGGTGAATTTGGAAAATAAGGAGCTGGTATTCTAAATAACGAATAATACAAGGCATTTATTGCTCCCTGATGGACACCAGTGGCGGCTTGTTACTACCTACACTGGACATTACAAATAACCTATATACCCTCAAGTAACTTAAAACAGATCCAAAACAGATTAATTTATCTCATGATGTCTATGTGATTCAAGAAAGATAGTGTGATCCAACGCATCGTTTGCTTTGGATAAGTCCATGAGAATGTCAATAGGTTCTTCACCTTTATCCATTTGTAAAAGCAATTGGTATTAGTTCTCAAGGAGGGAGCCCCTTTGAAGGACGTTGTATTAGACAATTTTGACTACCATAGTAAAGTTACATAATTTGAAATGCTTGTATACTTGAATAAAATTAATTCGTTAAAGACCTTTACACATTTCATGTTAAATGAAAATTGGGTTTTACGAATTTTTGTGCGTTTTTGCTTTACCTTGATTTCTCCCAAACTGTCCAATTTTTAACCTCAGTGGAAACTTGCCTGCATTTGATCTCCACCAAATGTGTGCACCATACAGTGCTATTGCCACTTAGTACTTTTCAACAATTCATCAAGTTCAGGAAAAATCTGTGAGGGTTTATGTACATGGTAGCATTGTAAAAATAGTGACAGCAGAAAATCTGATAATAACATTTTGGTAGTGTTGGATGATCCTAGGCCCATAGTTACTATCAAACACCGACAGGAAAGTAAGTTGTTTCCTGCAATTTCCAAAGATTGTCGGACCATCTTTTCTCACAAATTCCGAAAACTATTATTAATAAATTTATTTTACCATTGGGAGCCAATACGACCGCTGATATCTAGTGGTGATTGCTTATACTTTTACAGTACATCATATGAACGAATTAGAAAGAATTGCTATCTATCTATCTATCTATCTATCTATCTATCTATCTATCTATCTATCTATCTATCTATCTATCTATCTATCTATCTATCTATCTATCTATCTATCTATCTATCTATCTATCTATCTATCTATCTATCTATCTATCTATCTATCTATCTATCTATCTATCTATCTATCTATCTATCTATCTATCTATCTATCTATCTATCTATCTATCTATCTATCTATCTATCTATCTATCTATCTATCTATCTATCTATCTATCTATCTATCTATCTATCTATCTATCTATCTATCTATCTAATCTATCTATCCACATGGCGCAGCTTGGACGCTCCAACGCCAACCCACAAATAGTTTATATTCCATAGCAAGGAAATCAGGCATGCGAAAGAGCTGATAATATATAATTATACAGATACTAAACATTGATTTATACTATAACGGCGAAGCCCAAACATCCTCATTACATATATTTCCGAAGTCTGGACATTAATGCTTCTGTTGAAGCAAAAAAATTCAATACATTTACAAAGAACCCAGCTGCGACAGCCGCCATTAACTCTTCTCCATTGCAAATAGCTCTGATCCGCACCAAAAAGGCAAACAAACAAAACACCATCACCCCCCCCCCCCAATAACTTGATCATTTGCTTCTCTAATTGCCCAACAGTGCCTGCATGCAAAATGTCACCTGCTTCAATCGTTTCACTTTTATTCCTCGTTAAGTGAACACAAGACTACTGCGCCAAACTCCCACAAAGGAAATTGTTAACCTACACTGATGAACCTAGGCGAGACAGGGTTAACGTTATTACTATACGGAGCATTATTTTATTTCTATCGTGTCATTTTGGGTGAAATGTTACTGCAATACTTTGACAGTTGATGCTGGGTTGGCCCATACACTAGCATAATCACGTGTCAGCAATTTTTCACGGTATACTCCTGGCCATTTGACTTTTATTCCATTAACTATTTTTGGTGACGATGTACCGCAAAAAAGTACACACACACATACATACATACATACATACATACATATATATATATATATATACATATATATATATATATATATATATATATATATATATATATATATATATATATATATATATATATATATATATATATATATATATATATACATATATATATAACCGATGACGGAAACAAGCCACACAGCTTTCTGGCACTGCAGTCAGCTTCTATTTATAATCAGCTACAACAACAGCAATAATTTATTTCTCCTCTACTTGGACATTTCCAGGAAACACACATATGCCTGATAATGAGACATAAGTGTATATTTACTACAGCGCGATTTTGATGCAAGTTGACCAATTTGAAGAGCGGGAGGAACAGCTAAGGCACCGCTAAATGTGCGGTCTCGTTTGCCGCACGGATAACACACTTCCATCACTCAAACTAATCAATTCAGCCCGTGACCTGCCGGCATGCACTGTCCCCTGCGCTTTGAGCGGACATAAATTCTGCTCCAATGTATGAGCTAATGGAAAGGTTTATCAAAGCCCAACTGTCCAAGTGCACATGTTAGGACATTTTGCATCTGCCAGGTAATTGCTCCTTTTATCGATATCATATTTTCTTCGGGACTGCATGCGCTCGGTAGACCGAAGCATCACGTGTTTATCTTAGTGCTGTTTGCTGCATCTCCTTTGATTATTCAATTACGTGTTCATTTTGCTGTTTTAATTGACTTTGATGAGTGTCAGTTTGATGATGTACTTTACATAATTACTTATTCGTTTATTGCTTTGTTAGTTTTCATGATGATGATGATTAATCTGCAATGCAGTGAAGATGTCAAAGTATACATGTGCAGAAAATCATAACGCAGAAGCACTTACTAAATGATACCACCAACAAAAACTTGACACTTCGCAGTCAAAAAGAAGTTAACTTGAAAACATCAAGGCTGATTTCCATCCTTTACGTACAGGAACGCAACACAACGCAAGGGCCTTGCGTTACATTACGAAAGGGGTGGAAATCAGATTTCACGTAACCTAACGTAACGCAACGCAACGCAACACAACGCAAGGATAATTGGGTTTGGTTCAACTTTTCTTACGTTCCGTTCCGTTCCGTTCCCTTACGTATAGCCTACAAACATCGATTTACGTAACGCAACGCAACGAAGGGCTATTTTCCCAAATTGCCCTATCAAATCAGTTTGCAAAAATATTTCCCGATCTGACTTTTATGCTGCTGCATTAATAGATCGATCAGCCATCATGGCTTCATACTCTACAACAGACGAGTTTGATGAAATTTTGGTGGAGGTAGTTAGACATTACCCGGCATTGTATGATACTAAACATCCTTTATATAAGACAGCAAGCGAAGAAAAATGCTATTATTATTAGGCCTATAGTAATTCCTCAATTATATAATCTACCTTAAAGTTATTGGAAGCCTTTGTCTCGCAGAAACAATTTTTCTGCCTGTCTCTTTCGGTGTTATTCTTCCACCAACGTAGACCAGCACCTCATCAAACTGGTTCGGCTTCATACGAAAATAACTGAAGAAAATCTCCAAATCGCACACAAACAATTCTTTTACTAAGTTAAACTCTCCTTTTTTCTTTGCTGTCTGGGAAGAGAAAACGGTCTCACCCAAAATCTATGCGTTCGCCTTTGTGATAAACATCGTTTGTTCCGTAAGTAAATACAAGCGAGCAGCCCAGCTTGTTTATATATGAATTTTGACGAAACAGCTGCTCCTTACGTTGCGCTATGTTACGTAAAAGGTGGAAACCAGCTTTTTCGCAACGGAACGGAAGCCCCTTACGTTCCGTTCTGTTCTGTTACGTGAAGGGTGGAAACCAGCCTTCAGACAAGGCGAATGTGAAAGTCCTGACCTCTGTTGCCCTTGGATGCACAGCCAGAAGTGGTCCTATCCACTTCTGAATAATATCAAGGTCACCTTTGTTGGAAACCATCATCACTGTTTGCATTGCAACTCAGGTCTCCACTGATTTAGTTCAGGAATCATTATTTTTAAATAAAAAGTGACAGGATCTACTATTACAAAGGTAGAAGTAAATATATCAAAAAGAAATTTTCGACGTAACTCGTGTTCAAAATTAACAATACCAAAAGAAACCCCACAGTTTTCGTATTAGTTTAAAATAGTAGTCATTGGCCTAAGATCCACCGTTAGCAATATATATGGAAAATGTCAGTTTGACCTTACAATTTCACAATCAACAATGTTCATTTCAAGACACCCAATACATTCTTTCCAATTGGTGTTTAATAGTGACTATGGGCCCAAGATCATCTACCACTACCGACATATCCGAATAAAGTTTACTGCTGCCCCAATTGTAACAATGCTGACATGTACATAAACCCTCACAGATTCGTCCTAATTTTGACAATTAGTTAATAAGAGGATCATGATGATCCTGCGCTCTGCTGACGGGAATACGCTTTTACAATATTGCAACACATGCACTGTTGTCTGTACAGCTATATACATGTACAGTGGTAGCAAAGTTTGATATATAATTCATTAAAAAAATGCTGCGCCACCTGGTGGTCAAAATAAGAACGAGGTGACCCCAGGTGACACTATATGTGCAATTTCAAAGCAATTGGCCAAGTAATTCTTAAGATGAAGATTTTTTTTTTTGATCAATTATAAATCTCATAAAAAATACAAAAATTATTACATCATCATATCCTTTGCAAACTTGGTAGAGGTCCACCCGAGGAATATCCAATGCAAAATGAAAACATTATAAACACCGCTTTTTGAAAAGAAGTCGAAAATGTTAATACAATAGCCATATATACTATACACTGGTAACACTCACCTACGTTCGCAACGTTGGATTTTCCATAACATCATAAAAAAATAACATACATCCATATCACATTTGTTCACTATCATTCCTTAAAGTTGAATTATATTCTGGTACAATTTTAAGCAATTCTGTTCAGCTGTTCTGGCGAAGAAGTCAAAAATAGCTCTAACACACAAAAATTCATAAAAATAAGAAACGTTGTAGCGCCACCTGGTGGCCAAAATAAGAACTAAGTAACATCAGGTGACCCTATGTGTAAGTACTTCTTGAGATGAAGAATTTTTTTCTTCAAAAAATCAATTATAAAATTCCTGAAAAATAGAAAAATTACTGCATCATT
The DNA here is from genome assembly GCA_964020975.1 of Hermodice carunculata. Classification (NCBI taxonomy): domain Eukaryota; kingdom Metazoa; phylum Annelida; class Polychaeta; order Eunicida; family Amphinomidae; genus Hermodice; species Hermodice carunculata. The sequence continues at coordinate 41,804,457 of OZ026620.1, read as the reverse complement.
ATCTCCTTTGGACACTTGGCAGAGGCCCACCTGGGAAAAACCAATGTGCAAAATCAGACGATTCCACACACCGTTTTTTGAGAAGCAGTTGAAAATGTAAATACAATAGCCATATACACAATACAGTGGTAACACTTACCTGCGCTTGCAAAGTTTGATTCCCCATAATTTCGTCAAAAACTAACGTATCCATATCACTTTTACAAACTTTTATTGTCTAAAGTTAAATTATATTATGATAAAAGTTTAAGCAATTCTGTTCAGCCTTTCTAGAGAAGAAGTAAAAACTAGCCTTACCAAACAAAAATTCGTAAAAAAAAAAAAAATAAGAAAAATTGCAGCACCATCTAGTGGCTTAAGTAAGAACTTGGTGACCCCAGTTGACGCTATGTGCAAAATCAAAGCAATTGGCCAAGTAGTTCTTGAGATGATGATTTTTTGTTCAAAAAATAAATTTAAAAAATCATGAAAAATAGAAAAAAATGCCCCTATGCAATTTTGAAAAATATGTCGTACAGTTTCAGAGAAGCTTTTTTCTTTTATTTTTTACATTTGCCAAAAAATGAACAGACTAAACACATAAAAACCTAAAATCAGTGAAGCATGACCATTGAATAAAGTTGGTAGAGACTCACCCAAGGTAGATCCCACCAAGTATGAAGTCTTACCTTCTATTTTTTTTTTTTTTTTTTTTTTTTTTAGAAGTCGAAAATGTGTGTGGATAGGCGACGGACATAGACATGTTCTATAAGCTCAGCTGACTTACAAGTCAGCTGAGCTGATAAATCTTGAAAGCAGCACAGTGATTTTTTTTTTTTATTTATTCATACTTTACCTACCATTTTTTTTGTTTTATTTATTGTAACCTGCACGTTTCAGTGATCGTTGTTTTATTTATTTAGGCTTAATAAAGTCAACATGTGCATATGATATGGAAAAGCGTTCATACGTTTCGCACCTCCTGTCACCTATCATTTTTGTGTTATTCAGCTAAGTCTTTCCTCCAGTGATTCAAGGCTTTCACCGTTTCATCGATCAATTTGTGCAAACCAGCCGGCTTAATGAACAGTGGCACACTCAACAGTAGCTCTCCACTCGATATAAAACTTTACAATTTTCTCTGGATCTCTGTTATATATGAATAAACATTTCCACACATTTTCTCTGAAAGCTTTGTTTTCGGGTTTGGTGCACTTGCTGTTTCAACAGCTAACAGATGCAGCACACGCTTCGCCTGTCTCCTAGAGTTGAAATTTTTTCAGTTGTAACTGCACAGAAATTATGCAGAGTCCTGACAAATTTGAGGGTAAGTACTTTTGTACCATGAAGAGAATGGTAGTGACAAGTTGTACCGATCATGTTAATTGTTATTAGCGTGGCTGATTAGGCGTGTCGCATAGATCAACACTCTCATTATACACCATTACGGTCACTGCAGATGATGCACAACAATTTATCTGCCTGACTAAAATGAACCGGTCACCTGCTTTGCTAGGCAGCTGCAGGCATTCGGTTCCCAGTCGAGTATCTGAGCAGACGGCTTACCTGGCGTATAGGCCTATTACCTGATGGCGTCTTCTCTAAGACTTTCATTTAAGAGAAAATCTTGCAAAAAACGGACGGTAACAACCTTCGAAAGTATGTATTCTGTCAAATGATTGCTTTGATCAAAACGTGTTAAAGAATGGGCGGCGCTTCATAAACAAAACACATAGATATTGCTTAATTCAGACGATCCTGACAAACAAATATATCCTGTTTTTCATCTTTCTCTCAAAATAGATTTTTTTGGTTTGGCGGTGGTTAACTTACGTTGGAACAAATTGCTCATGTCAGGATGTGTAATTTAGGATAATATGAAAACTTTGAAGATAGAATTATTTTAGCAGAGAGTGACTTATCTCTCATATTTGCTCATATGGTTCAGGAAGTGCACAGATGGGCCTAAAAACGCCAATATATCGTGTTTATGCGATGATTTGATCCATAACCGAGGATCCCCGCTGGGCTGATGTTTACCTGTACACTGGGTGATATCTACCATGTTTCCCAACAGCACACTGCAGGGCTTCTGTCTATCATCTTCTGATAACCCTTTTCTTTCCGAGACGCCCGCGAAAAACATTTTTGTGAGGCATAAGTGTCCGCTAAAAGTGACCAAAATTTGAGGACAAGAGAACCATAACATGGAAAGAGGATCAATTAAGTCTTCCATTTTATCTATGTTCCAAGTAACTTATCCAAATCCTTTGAATAATCTTCATCAAAGTAACGGGAAATTATAAGCAGACGACATTTCTATTGCTCAAATCCTCACCCAGTAAGACGAGGGATAATGCTGGTTTTGCACACATACAGGTATAAAAAGCGCACGCCATCTGTACACTCGGCAGCTTCACTTTATACTGTCTATTTTCGCAAAGGATAAAAAACAATTCTCCAGGTAAGGCGATGAATCACCTGGGACCTAATAAAAAATCTGCAGTTCTCGAGGTCACGATCTGAATGATGCACCTGGAGCTGTAGTGACCTTCAAAATGACTTTCCTGATAAGAATGACTCGTACGTATGCCTTTTGGGGTGTATTACAAATCCGTTCTATCATAACATACAAAATGTCACTTTGATCAACCATGATATTGTGACCAATAATTTTCTGAGCTTGTGTTGGAAAAGAGGAAAACTGTGGCATTTCATGTAGTTGTTACAATTGTGCATTCACTTTGACCCCGACATCAAAGTACCATAAATATAGCAAATACACCAATATATATTAAAGCAACATAGGGTAGGCTTTTAATCCGGGATTCTACAAAAAGAAAAAAAAAGGTTTCAAAGACTTTTTTGTCCATTTCAGTATATCCCAAATGGAGTCAATTAGCTTAGTTGGAGGATGTTGAGTATCTGATTACCTGTAGCATCCTTATACAAGGGTCCTGATTTATGCTGATACGCAAAAGTCGGGTATTTCAAATACCCGGTACCCGTTGTCATTACCAGCCAGCCATCCCTCCGTAGAAATACACACATGCAATACTGATAACGTTTCATTGTTTAAAAAAAAAAGTTACAATCAGTTCCTGAGTCACATGAAGTTTGAACTGAAAATGATCAGACTCGCATTTAACCTGTTGGTTAAGGCAATAATACTTATCTATGATATAAATACAGGGGAAAGGTAAAGGTTCCCGGCTGAGAGAATGGGTTGTTCGCCTGTGGCAGCAACATATAGTGGTCTCTCTCTAGAGAGACTACCCCGTTGAGAGACCACCTGCCTTTTAAGACCATATTCGCCAGGTCCCAAAAACAATCGTTCGCATGTTATCTCATGTTATTTTACTTCAAATGAGGGACCACCTGCTTAATGTTGTCCGTTTTGAGACCTGCCGTAGGGGTGTTCTCTCGAATATATATATATATATATATATATATATATATATATATATATATATATATATATATATATATATATATATAACGTGTCTATCGGTGTTCAAATTCTACAGACAGAACAAGCACGTTCACAGTTCTTTAAGTCGTCGTCATCCATTCATTTTGTCATAAGTGTAATTCAGACAGGAACTACAGTTTAATTGTTACATCATGAGGGGCAAATTTGCACATGTACAAGTGCTATAGGACGGCTGACACCCTTTTTAATACGTTGTATGCGACAGACAAATATGTAATTGTTGCGGGCTTTGAGTACATATGCTTTCAGGACATAATAACCTTGATATGAAAAGTGGTTATCTGTTCATATCTATCTTACTGTGTATATTTTACTTAACCGAAAATTTTGCATCTTTTTAATACAATAATATGAAAAACAATCCACTCTTTGTTTTGTTTTTTTCAATTTAAACCTTGGTTATATTTTTTCTCAAAAAAAAGGTTGTCTGTTCAATACAGCACACGATGGTTTGTCCTAGATGTCAGCTGTTACAATATTTGTCAAACATTTTTTTTTTTTTTTTTTCAATTTTGAGTGTCCAAATTCGGAAGGGAAATTTAATATACTAATGAAATGCAAAGCTTACGAAATTATACTTTTGACCAAAATTTTTATAAATTACACTGCTGGAATTAGAGGTTCCTTATAAAATTTTCATGTGGAGGAATTAGATTGGTGACTATATTTTTTTGCTGCTAGGGTACATGTTTATGTGTAAGTTTTGTATACACTGTGTTTATGTTTTGAATTGCATTGGAAAACTGTGTTGTGCCGTTCAGGCATAATGCATAGCCATTGTAAATAGGTACAGCCAATAACAGATTAATTCAATACTTTTCCACAGATATTGAATTTTAATTACTCGGACATATGCTAAATTCAAGTGAAGTTGCAGAGGTTGATTTTCCTTCTCTCTATAAAAAACCGAAGTAATGATGTTTTCATTAAATGATTAACCTTGTGATGTCTCCGTTCCATAAAATTAGGCTACGCACATTTTGCATAACAATAAACTGTGGTTTGGGGTTACAAGCAACCACTCCCTTTCTTTTTCTTTCTTTCTCTCTTTTCTTTCACTCATTCTTTTTCTTCTTTCCTTTTTTATTTTTTGCTTTACATCCCTGTCATGGTGCCCATATATGAAAAAATATACCGGTATTCACCCCGTTCCTTAAACCTGGTACCAAATCGGCACCCGCTTTTCTAGCACTGCTCGAATATGCATAGCCTACACAAATATTTGATGATTTGAAAGTTTTAGCACCTCAGTTGTCCTTAAAAAGTTCCATCATATTTGAAAAAAAAAAGGTAAGAAATTGAAACTGTTAATATGTTTCTACTGCGTAAATAACACAGATTTGCCTATCGGGTGGTTACCGATTAAGCAACTTTCAATGGGCCTGTTTAGTTTGTGACCCGACCTTTGATCAGGGTCTTCATCAACCCATGGCCTTTGGTTTAAACATATTTTATTAAAGCAATTAGGAAACAGGGCGGTGCCCTATATCAATCCTTCTTGCACACATAAGAGAGAAATGAGAGAAGACGATTGACAACACTTAGGACTGATGCAAAGAAAAACGCCACAGTAACAATGACAGATAGGGTGGCAAGCCACACGACTGGAAGAATAACACAGCACGATACGTGTTCACAGATAGAGAGAGGGTGGTTGGAGTTGGTCCTCTAATTATGTAACCATGTACTTGCATATAACATTAAATAAATATCAAATATAATCAGGTGTCAAATCTAGCTGTTTTGATAATATATGTATGAACAGCTTTAAAAATATCTTCATTTTCTTTGAAAGTACAGTTTTTAGACCCAAATAAAAGTGTTTTGACAGTGAAAGATGCGAGAGGCAAGACAGAATTTTGAAGTTCGTCACGATGAATTCTATATTTCATACACTCACAAAAATAATGAAACGCGTCCTCGTTCGCCGTGCCACAGGCACACCCCGGAGAGTCCACAACACCGTTATTGAACAAATCTGACCGAAGTATACCACATTTCATTCGCAAGCGTGCGTGAAGGACTGTCACTCTCCTCTCCCCCAAATAATACAATTTATTACATTTCTTTGTGTTTTTATTGAGCCTGGATTTGAACTCATCAACATTTTCAGAATTTCGTACATGAATAGGTAGACTGTTCCAAAGTTTGACTGTGGATGGGAAGAAGGATACATCAAAGAGATTGGTTCGAGTGCGTACTGAAGAAAAATTCCGATTTGATCGTACTTCATAGCAATTTCTATCATGAACATAGTTCGGGAGTAGATTTTGTAAATAAAAAGGAGCCAATCCATGCACAATTTTGTAGAATAAAATCAATTTACTTTTGGTTCGACGTTCCGATAATTTTTCTAAACCTGCCTCTTCATAAATTAGTTGGTGATTGGTACCTCTAGTTGCACCTGTTATAACTCGTGCTGCTGCTAGCTGCACATTCTCTAATCGTTCAGAATCCGATGATGTACATCCAACCCATGGCCTTTCGCCCTGTACTGCTTGAATTATAACCAAGGACGTTAATATGATATATGGCTAATTATATTTATTCCCCAGCAATGATCTGTAAGTAAGATATAATTATGCCGTTGATAACCAGCAACATAAATTTGGATTTATGGTTGCAGTAATGGGGATCATCATCGGACCTATATTACTTCTTTAATCGTTTCTGATCGTTCCACGTTTTCCAGATGTGTATACATTCTTGCATTTTACACATATCCCAAACCACACTGAAATGACTGAAATTGCAGTATGTGACAACGCAAGAGCTTGATCGTATCATTTCTAAGAAAAATATAATATATAGGCCGACACTGAGCTCATAAATAGTAGTCCGCCATTGCGTCCATTTCTTTCTACGGCACCGTGACCAACGCCAAATATACTATTATACCAACACTGGGAGTCGAATCCTAAATTTGCGCCCTACTGTAAAAGGTTCATGCATGCCTTGGCGAATTTCCTCTATGCGGTAGCTTCCCCACATTGAACATTTTCGGGAAAGACGATCTTTATTCAGACATTTCAATCACACTGAAATTACTTAAATATGAAAATCACTGTAGTTGACGACTGGCTAGCTAACATTAATGATGATTTGATAACAGCTATTTGCTTTTTGGATGTCCAAAAGTGCTTTGACACAATAAATCACGATGTTCTGAAATTTAAGTTGGAAAGGTATGGTATTGTAGCTAATGAATTATCTTGGTTTTATTCATATTTGACTGATAGACGGCAGAAAGTAGTGTGTAATGGGAGGTCGTCTAGTGAAAGTAATGTTACTGTAGGGATTCCCCAGGGGTCCATTCTTGGACCCTCCCTCTTTCTTTTATATGTTAATGACATGGTTCAATATGTGAACAATGGGTCTATTAACTTATTTGCCGATGATACTATTCTCTATACAAGTGGTTATACTATACAGGAAGTAACGAATGCCCTACAGAAAAATTTAGATAATGTGGATTACTGGTACACAAGAAATAAATTATCAGTTAATGCTGAGAAATCCAAATCTATGCTGATTAATAAAAAGGGGAAGAGTTCGGATGTGCTCAAAGTTAATCTAAATGGTGAAGAAATTCAACAAGTCCACGATACGAAATATTTAGGTATACAATTGGATGAAAATATTAATTGGGAATCTCACTTGGAAAAACTACATTGTAGAATCATGTCTAAACTGGCTGTTTTAAGAAGATTAAGTAAATTTTTACCCAAAAAAATGTTAGAAATGATTTACAATGCTATGATATTGCCTTGTATCGACTATGGAGATACCGTATGGGGAACAACTGCAAAAGCATTAAAGGAGACTCAGCGCTTACAAAATGCTGCTGCTCGGGTAATTACCGGCAATTTTGACTATGTCAATGTACGAGGTGCTGATCTTGTCAGAGAATTAAAGTGGCAGACAATGGCAGAGCGGCAGCGTTTCCACACGGCTACGCTTATGTACAAATGTATATATGGTCTTGCCCCAAATTACTTGTGTGACCAGGTCAGTCTTGCCAGAGAGGTCAGTTCCTATCAGACCAGACAAGCTGCAGGTTTAAATGTTATTGTGCCGTCTCCCAACAAAGGGGTTTTTAAAAAGTCATTTTTATACAATGGTGCAATCGTGTGGAACAGTCTCCCGGAGTTTTTAAAGGAAAGCCAAAGTGTATTTGTTTTTAAAGCACGTTACAAGAGACATTATTTCTGATTCGGTTCATTTAACAGCATTTATGAATATATTTTTTTTTTTTTTTTTTTTTTTTTTTTTTTTTTTTTTAGTTTTTGGTTTTCTGTTCTTAGTTAGTTCTGTTCTTAGTTAGTTGTCTCTTAACCTTAATATTATTGTCTATTTTACTGCTTTTATCTAGATGTATGCTGGGCCTCTTGGAAGAACAGAGCTGTGCTCTGAAAGGGTTACCCAGGGTAAACATGTTCATAAATAAATAAATAAATAAATAACTGTAATCCTTTGTGGGGAAAAAAAAACAAAGATTGCAGTCAGCCAGCATTTGGTTCAATGTATGTAGTGTATCATGAACCAGTATATGACCAACATATGTACATACCATGGGCCTATGGCCTGAAGTACGAAATAAAGGACTTAAAAAAAATATGAAAAATTAGCAGTTAAAGGTGGCCAAGCGCCGAATGCCTTCAGGACAGAAGGATGTGTCGAAGTTCCTTTTCAAAAGAGATCGCCGTTTGACTGCATGTGTACACAGGCACGCATCACAGTGCAAACATCACTTTAAAAACAATCGAGCGGAAAGTGCAACATGGTCAACAAAATACCACGTGATCACACTTTGCCAACGATATCGGCATGAATTTTGTGCCAAAATCGTAAAAGCTAAATGACCGTGATGTGAGAGACAGCGGCCATCACAAACCGGTATATCGTATTGACGAGAAGAAATAAAAGAACGCCACTGCATGACAACTGCGATCCCCCGCGGCGACATCTTTTCACACACACACACACACACACACCTTATCAAGCTGCCGTGCACACCATGCCATGATACTGAGACAGGGAAGCCAAGCCTAACTTCAAGAGCTTGAAAGCAACCAGACATGTATCAAATTTCTTCTGATCGAAATTGTCAGACAACTTTTTTTCGCATCCCCTTTGAAAAGTTTTGAACACGTTTTTGTCACACTGTTGTGACAATGGCCGTCCATTTATTTAATATAAAATGGACAAATGACAAATCAGCCGATGGACGTTTCAGTAGTATTTGATGTCGAGTGTGCGCGGAGGTAACATCAATTCAGTTTTAATTTTGATCAAGTAAGGATTATAAGTGTTCTGCGATGGGTATGCTTAATTTTGTCCGTATGTTTTACTACCGTTTGTCCGTTGGCTGGAGTTGCATGAAATGATTTTTAATCAGATCAATGAGTCTGTCTTCAAATTAATTAATCACAAAGCGCATGTCAGCTCGAAGGCAGTGGTTGTGGGATTCGAACAAGATTGGACGTAGCGCTCTGACTAATCGGAAATAGAATGCCAATGTACATGCTGCCCGTAACGTTAAGTTTTTATCGTACTTGTCACAGGAACATTGCTGCAATCAGTATAGGATCAATTAACATGGAGTCTAGTTTCAATGTTTGGGCCTTCAGGTATGATTTTGGCGAAATCTGATTGCCTTTAAAAGCATTTCAACGTGCTCACCTGAGGGCCTTCCTTTGATATACAGTTGCACAGGAAAAGCACCATAAATATTGAATAGAGAATTCAGTATAGTGCTCGGATGGAATACGAGAACAAATTTGTGACTTTTTTGTCACATTAAGGTATGTCTCTTTGTCCTCAACAAAAGTTCACAGTCACCTGTGCACACGTTTCCTTGCAGAATCAACAGAACAGTCGCATTGTGTAATATATGAATAATTACGACACACGCCCTGAGGAATGTAATACACAAGCACTATTGACCTGTGCGTATCAACTGTTAAGTGCCTTATTTGCTAGTGTAATGCTCACTCATAATAAGGCAATCGCTCAGTGACAGGTACATAACTATATTGCCCCGTGGCCTGCTATTTCAACACGGCAGCCATGCACCAGCTTCGGAGTGAATACATAAATAATAAAAGATTGATTTTCATTTCCTTCATCGCCTTACAAAAAGTTACACACAAAAAAACAAGAAAACATTGAAGTAGCTAAATACGTGTAAATTATATCATTGATGTGCACACCTAAAAATCATGGTATATTGCATGCGTTTTGATTTTTCAGTTCTTTTGATCATGAAACTGAAGCGTCAAAAAAAAAAAAAAAACAGCGATACGCCAGCGGCCTAACTTTAATGTAAAAATATACCAGAAAAAATGGGCTATTTCATTAACGAGATTTTCGGATGTCAGTATACATTTCCAATACAGCTGCCACAACATTGTCAAGCCTTGCTACGAAACGCTTGCACCACTCAAGTCATGTTACAAAACACAAACCTATTACACAACTACTGCTGTATTTCAGCACCATGGCCCACAAGAGTGGTGAAGCCTTCGGGTAAAATCCGTGCTGCTATCAGACTAAATTGTTTTGTTATCGCTCACCTGGTGTTTATCAAACTGTGGCTGATGAAAGAAGTGGAGTTTCTATGTGTTTATAGTTCAGCCACTGAGTTAAGGCAAACCAGTGGTCAAACATATTTTTGTTGCTGTCTTTAACCCATTCCCAACCTGAGGTACCAGTCCCTGATTCCACGTGTATTAGACCTATCTATACGTTGAATACGAAAGAGCGTATATTGAAACTCTTCATGTGAACATCATTGAAGTACAATCATCGCTTGCCTTAAGCATAGGTCCTCGAGCGAGAATCTATGTTCAAAGTCAGGTTGTTTTTTTTTTCCTTGAGCCAAGCAATGCAGGACCCACACACCAAAGCCTGTGCGTCGTTGTATGGACCTAACAGCTTGACGCTACGGTGGTTTTCGGGGATAGATAAAATGTGTGTAGTCCCGGACATACAGTTTGGGGGTAAATAAACCAATATGCGGAGGAATTCACTCTTTAGACTGTTGTGTTTGCACTGATACAGTCCAATAAAGACGGAGATGCGTCATATTATTGTGTTTACATTGTGCATTGCCTGTCGGGCGTGTCGCACACCGTAAATCGGACCACCTCCGCATTTTTCCTGCACCCTTGTTTTGCTGTGTGTATTATCTACATTACGTTTGCCGTCCTAAACTTTATCTCATAGTTATACTTTAAACCTTCAAGCCTTTTATTCTGGAACTCCATTGATATGGTAAATTTTAATGCTGGGGAGTACGTCAATGCAATTTCCAATTAACAACGTGCTACTACTAGACTAAGTGCATTCAGCAGTGACCATATGCGTGAATACGATGTATTTTATACACGCAAGCCAGCCTGTCATTTTGGAAAACTTGACTTTTTGAAGTATCCTTGACCATGGGTATGCCCTGGTCTATCAATAATTTGTTTGAAAATAACAGAGGGCACAGGGTTTCTCAAAATCCCTTATCATTCCGTCCAAGGGGATGCGGAGACACGTACATAGCCAATGTACCCTTGGAAAGATAATATTTACGTATCGACAAAGAAGCTCTACCCTCTGTTGCTGAACCCAAGTGCCCCGAGGACCATAAATATACTTACTAATGCCGACGCAAGCTTGTGCATAATTCTTCTTACTTTGGTGACCCATTTATTTACAGACCATATGAAAATAACACGCTGCTAAATGCTTTACCCATTTGCAAGACCAACCATCAAAATCAGCGCGAGTGTGGCCTTGTCTTTCGGGAGATAACCTTAATGTCAATCGAAAATAGCCTGGATACGCGTACTTACCGCAAATTCCTGTACCAACAGCAGTTGAGAATGTTTCCTTCTTACTGGAAGTGACGGTGCAGGAAATTTGTTTTGCGCTTTCTCTGCACACAGGACCCTCACAACAAAGTTATGGGTCAACGCTTCCCGTGCGTGCAGAATTTACTTATGACAACTTAAAACAGAATTGTGTACGGATCTACGCCGGTAACTCCAGTTCCCAGGGATGCATCGCGCCGGTCGTCTGTATATTCATTGCTTCACATGCATATATCCGACCCATAAGTGAAGCGACCACAGTTATTCATGGCAGAGATATCCGATACCAGGACGAAACCAGGCCCCCTTTCCCTATCACCGACACATGGGGTATCGCTATTGCATACCAATGTCTTCAGACCTGACTCAGCCTCAGGACTGGAAAGACTATCATGATGAGACCGCTATGGGTCTCGACCAGCATTGGGTTACACGGTGTCCCCTACTAGACGAATCGAAAGTATCATAAAAGTCGAAGACAACTTTACCTGAATGCTTATACCAGCAAGGAACACGATGTGCCCTGGAGCAATGTGGCGCAAGTGACCGACCCTGACGCAGAGCAACTTTTCAATCATTCATTTAAATTAGTCATAGCATCCTGAGCCATTTAAAAATGGCGTTTGGTCAACAATTGTGGTCTGTCCCTGGAGGCCTTACGCGGCATATGGGGGTCCCCGTTCACTTAACTGTGTGCATAAATTGTCATCTGGTGTGACATCTTCCATTTTAAGTACAGTGAATCCCTGTTTTACAATGTCGCAGCGCTATATCAATCAACAGACTGCAAGTTAAAAATTATTTTGAAGGTTGTATGTAGGCCTGTGTACTGTACTATATTGTTTGTTAGTATTTCCTGCTAATTTACTTGCACCGCTCTCACGGCCCGGCACCGTCAGTGAAATAAAACAGATTATTTGGACTGATAGTAAGTCATGTATCATATAACACTCATTTACGAAAAGAACAGGGTACATTGTACGGTTGTGTGTCGTTGACAAATAAATAAATAAAATTTTAAAAACATATTGTGTTTGTATATCAAATACAATGGAATGTCACTATTTAGACTTTAAGGGGACTGAAAAGGGGTCCTTATACCGAGTGGTCTTAGTAGGACATACCTAAATTCAGGGTAAACAAAAAGAAGCTGTAAATTGCATGGTGGTGTTGATATAGAAATAGTCCCTTTACAGAGGTGGTATTAACAAGAGATTCTACTGTATTAAGTTGTCATCAGCGACCCTGTTCACCCGTTTATTCGATTTGTTCCACCAAAATCAATGTAGCATACAAAACTGGTAAGAGACATGAGCTTGTTGAACTGTCGGGTAAATATTTGACCTGGGGGCATACAAAACTGTACGAAGACCACAGAGAAATACTAGAGTCTGTTGTGCATGGTGTATTAATGATGTCATTAAAAATCCATGACTACGACTATGATATATATTCAGAGTTGATCACCCACAAATGAGATTATGGACAGAAGAAAGCAGTACGTCAAACGCTGAATGATTTACGAAACTACATGGACATGTTGGAAGTTTGCACGAATATACATGCATATAGCTGTCTTGGGCCACAACAGTTCCTGAAATTTAGTACCGTTAAAATAATGCTTTTGGTCTACATATTGATCAACTTTCTTGACATTAAGGTCTAACAGTGCCGTTACATAATTTGCCCCCCCCCCCCCACCATCACCACCACCACCTTCCGACGTACCCTGCGAACATTTGTGAAAATGTTGAAGCGCCCATGAACGAACCTGTTGTTACGGGCTGGGGATAAAAAGTATATTGTGCATGGTAGTGATAATGATAAGTTTTAATGGTCCTTTACATTACACGCTAAAAAATTCAAGATGAATTTGCAGTTATTCAGTGATGTCCTACTCCGCAGAAAACATTACCTTTTTTTCTGTCCAGCGTGTATAACATGACATAAACCAAGGACCCTCTATTGATAGAGGGTCCTTGCATAAACTGAATAGCAAAAGATTCCCGGTACAAGGTCTCTAGGTGTATCTCTCAAGGGATTGGCTGAAAATGGGAATTTACACTTACTATTAGTAAGGAGGCTGGCTACCCCACTGTTGTTTCCTTGAACCTGTCCCGTCTCCAGATGTCTGGCTCGGTGTGTACCAAATGAGACAGACACGTAATTTTGATCTCATGTATAGGCTTTCACTTATACATGCTGTGTAGTCGTAATTTTTTCAGACCTGGATAGGTCACACAGTCAATATATCATGATATTTTTTTTTTCAAGTTAGTTCATGAATTTATCAGTCCACGTTGCATTGTAGCTCTGTGATCTCCTGCTGGGTATCGGTGGCGTGACAAAAATCGGGAGAAAGAAAAACCTCAGTAAAGAGGACTACAGTGAGAACCGTCTATCGGGACAGCTGTCGACCTTAGCTGGCAATCGGGATTTATCCAGCTTTTTCGGCTAAAGAGTGGCCAGGTAAACGTACACTGCTGGTAACCGGCGCATCAAATGAACGTCCCATTGAGTGTGTTTTGTTTTGTTTTGTTTTTGTTTTTTTTTTTTTTTGTTTTTGTTTTGGTTTTTTTTTTTGTTGTTTTTTTTTTTTTTTTGTTGTTTTTTTTTGTGTTGTTTTGGGTTTTTTGTCAGTGTACGTCTACAACAACGTTGAGGAAAAACCCTTTAAAAACATCTCAATGGAGTGACTGATACTTTATCGACATTTTGGAAAAATAGCCCCAAGCCTTAATTTGGACGAGGTCTAATTGTTTGCTGTGCATGTTGGTCGCGGGGCACGATTTTAGCCGGTGTGAATAATAAGTAAGATACAGTTGTGAAGCACAGAAGCTGTATTTCTGTTATTTCACACTCTAGTGGCTTACATTAGAATAGCCTGAATTTGTCTCCATAAGTACTCTGTAAAATACCTATATCTATATATTTTTATACACATTTGTATCTCTCGTTCAACGTTTCTGCCAGTGCTTTTATGTCTATAAAAATATTCGCACTGTTATTTAACAGTAAAAAGATTATACGTTACTAAAAAATAACGGCGAATCACCGAGAAGTTATGGTAACTATGTGGTAATGTTACAGTAAATTACTGTTCTTTTGTTATTGCTGAACAGTTTAAGTGACAGACAAATATTTTCCTGAGAAAATTGAATAACAAAAGTTTTTTCAGAAATATTTGCTTTAATGATTTGCTTCCGGCTACCCTGCAGAGACAAAACGTCACCATAGATTCCAGCCATATGTGACTGACGGTCAAGAAATACATTTGATAGAAATATGCGGGTCACAGCTTGTTTGATTGTAAGTATAAGTAATATCATTGACACGTGAGGCATTGATCAATATTAAAGCATGACAATTCTTCCATTAAATTAAACAGGCTGTCTCTGATGACGAATGCCGTTATCACTTTGATCCTTTGATAGACATTCAACAAAGTTTCCAACTATTGCTCTATTAACAATTCAGCACATCTTCAATCACCTACCGGTTTAATAAACTTGCATGACATTCTTTTCGAAACATATATCTGACTCAGTGAAATCAATTTCTTGAAAACAAATAATATCTTTAAAAAAATAATGCATATACATAGCCAATATTTACATATTGAAATTGGAAGACTTTTGCAAACATTGATCTGTTACCATTTTGCTGTAAACTGATCAATGACCAGCCTCACACGTTTTTTTAGCAACATTCCAGAAATTCCAGCTTCCAGCTGCTAATGTGCACAAACACAATACCAGAGAAAGCCCACAGTTTTGTTTTTTTTTTAATCTAGTTGATGACAGCTTTTTCCAAATTATGGATGCGATATGGATTAATACAGCAGCATTAATTGAACGAATTACCAGAAATAATTAAAGTAAAAGTTCAAACACATAGTCTCAAAGGTTTCCCTTTGTACATCAAACAAATTTTATTAACTCTCACAGTGCCAAATTTTGGACTTAGTCAACAGCTTAATGCGCCAAATGCGCGCTGAGACAAGCTGTTGACCTGGGATATTCTCTTTGGGACTAAAGCCATGCTGACTATACAGATAGGATATCCAACGCAAAGTTGAAATAGTGAGGTTATATACAAGCAGCAAATGAAGACAGGTGGTGCAGGAAAGTTTCCAATGAGGTAGTCAAGGTAAAAACAAGATGGGTCAAAGACATAGATAAGTTAGCAGAGAGATGTGAATTAAAAGGATATGATGAGTTAGATCATTGGAAAGTAGGTAAGACGGTTACAGAGGGTTGAAAAGAGGACTGGAAATGAGGAGTCTGGGAAAATAGTACATTAAAAGTATACAAGGCATTAGAAAAGCCACAGAAAAGTGTGTGTTGCATAGAATGGAGGGAAGAGATCCAAGCTTCTGTTTCAAAATAGGGCAGGAGCAATCAATCTAGAAAAGAGAAAACAGAAGTGGACAACAGGTAGTAATGGAAAGTGTCAGATGTGCATACAAGAGGCAGATGACACGGTGGATCATTGGCTGTTGGGTGCGATGCATACAGAAAGATGAGAGGAGATGTTTTTCAGAAAGTGGCACAGGGATCAGTACAATTACAAGGGTTTAGAAGAGATTCGGTGTTGAGAGGAAGAGGAACGTGTAGCATGGGTTCTAGGTTTGAAAAGTGGCTTTCTGGGAGACAGGAAAGGTACTAAAGGTACTAAAAGTGTACAGGACTACCTGGTAGCATGCTGAAAGAAAGGAAGGAAATAATAGTTAGAAGGCATCAGGTTAAATTAGAATTCCAGAGTGGATGGAGGAAAAGGAATGGTGGTAGCCCTTATAAGGGCTCCCATGGGGGCCCCCATGGGAAATGCCTCAGCCTTAGAGGCGGGGATAGGGTGTGTGAGGGATTTTTTTTCTTATTTAAAGAAAGTACAAGTCATGAGTATAGGGGGATATACCAGGGATCATGGAGTCAGATTAAATTTCCCTGATTCATGGTCCCTAATAATGACTAGCGGCTAATAACTTCTCTTTTGCAGCTGTCATAATTTTACGTCAACAAAAATGAAAAAAAAAAAAAATCTTAAAACTGAATGACATGAAAGGCATGGACTTATGTACATAGCATCAGGCAACACTTGGATAATGCACAGAACTTTCGTATAAAATTATAGATGTATACCAGAGCCCGACAGCATCCAGGCAAACAATAAATCAATAAAATAATATGGCCGATGCCCTTCTAATCATTTTTAGATTTATCAGTTACAGGCATCTTATTCCTTTATGTCACGGGATTAAACATCATGTGTCAGACCACTGAGACTTTTTGTCATGATCTTAATAATTCTAGCAGCTTGTTTATCTACTGAGGTTGCCTTGAAAACGGGAGAGGATTCAGGGACAAAACCTGCCATAAAAACCCAAAGGCAATGTATTTCTAAGTGCCATAATTATGCTGCGTAACTGTTCGTTTTGAGGAGATATGCTCTTTTACACATGACAGGGCAGAGCAAGGACAGAAGCTTCCACTGCTCTCCTGTAGAGGGCATTTCAGTTATTCAGGGCTAGAGTTGTGTATTCCCATTACATTTCATTGTAATTTACATCTTAATAACTTCCAAACCACTCGTTATAGAAACAGTAAAATTTGTGTGGCAAGATTATGTACATAGCTGAAATGTTCACAAAAATTTTATTCTTGTAGATTAAAAGTTGTCTTTTAATTTCAGGTTAATTTAACATGCAATCCAATGGGAATACACATCTCTAGCCCTGAAGAATTCTGTGTATTGGATTGTGTGTTCAGCTCAATAAACAAGTAATTGGTAATTGTGACCTCTCTTATTGTTTTGTCTAAGAATACATACATTCTTATAGTGCGTACAACTTTTTTTTGCAGAGGACGATGTTTTGGGGCAGGTGAAGTTGCCATGTTGTGTTTTGTTTAAACCGTACCAGGTTTGTTGCAAGACCTTTTTTTTGTTGTTGTTTTTTGTTTTTGTTTTGCATTTTTATTATATTTTATTTCCCTTCCCTTCCCTTCCCTTCCCTTCCCTTCCCTTCCCTTCCCTTCCCTTCCCTTCCCTTCCCTTCCCTTCCCTTCCCTTCCCTTCCCTTCCCTTCCCTTCCCTTCCCTTCCCTTCCCTTCCCTTCCCTTCCCTTCCCTTCCCTTCCCTTCCCTTCCCTTCCCTTCCCTTCCCTTCCCTTCCCTTCCCTTCCCTTCCCTTCCCTTCCCTTCCCTTCCCTTCCCTTCCCTTCCCTTCCCTTCCCTTCCCTTCACTTTTATTTTATTTTATTTTATATCATTTTATTTGTGGTCTGTCTACGATGAGCAACATAACTTCCTGTCGGTAAGAAGTTTACAGTGGTATTTACTATGTAGCAGGAAATTGCGTATACGGATATTTCGAAGTCCAGTTACCAGCTCTGGCCATCTCAGTACCACGATTGCGCGCACGACTGATTTCATACAAACTTCACCTTTTTTGTCAACTTAGGTAAAGCAGGGACCTGCTATTGAGAGTCCATAACACGACCGTCCCTGTGTAAAGTACCTTGATCCGCATTGCATAGTTCAACGTCAGCGATGCCAACATTCAAAATGCCATTTTCAGGGACTTTTAAGTGAGACCATCGGGGACAGAGCGTATTCAACAAAGAATATAAAAGAAAATACTCAGTTTCAGTGTAGGACAAACACCGTGAATTGGTCAAAGTTTCAATTCCAGGGACTGTCCCTGATGATGAGGGGCAGTTGGAATCTTTGCAACATGTGTCTGGAGCCATGGGAAATAACCCTAACAACCATGTATGTTTCTCCAAACACATTAATTTTCGTGTCTGGGAGAACAGCCAGGCGCCTTATACAATTATACACCAGCATGCTGGTCTCTGGGAGTTGTTCAAATGCAATAGGTTTCGAGCATATACACATATATATCACGGTATTGCCATTCGTCTGAATGATGACCCACTTACTTGCCGTCCTATCTTTCACAAAGCACTGTGAATTATCGTTGTGCAATCCTGGTGGCCAGAATGAGCAACTGTGTTTCGAAAGTCTGCATTGTCAACTGAGCACCACCACTGTGTCAGTTATTGCATTCAAAACTAACGCAGGTTATATTGATCAGACCTCTGGCAAATGAGAGAACAGGAGCAATTTAGCTAACATTTGTCTACGTGGACTCAGACGAAAGTATCTGGAAACCTTTCAGCGGAAAGTGAAAGCAAGCTCAGATGAACGTTATCAGGATAACCAATTGCAATGCAATGAATTTAGAACATGAAAGTCGCATCGGTATGGTCAAGTAAGTCTACTGTATCAACACTAATAAGGAGAAATACAACTTAACTGATGCCAATAAAACATCAACGAGGCCGGCTAAGGCACGTATGCATCGTATACATATTGCAATACCTGACTGTGTTCATTTAATTACTCGCCGAAAATATCAGCATTTTCTTTGTTGGAAAGCGACATCCAGACATTTTGGACAATCTTGGGGTGGGGGTGGGGTGGGGGTGGGGAGGGTTGATGCGGGGAGTGATCCACGATACATGTCCAAAGCCAACCAAAGCATTGCTGCCACTAATTTAGCCATGTAACATCGTCTTGTGAATTTGCGATATGTAAGGTACAGAAGTTAAGCAGCTGACATTTAAAACTGCCGACCTGGGTTAAAAGGTTTGAGCGACAAAGCGTCAATATTATTTCCCATAGCCTTATCCGATACGATACTTTATTTCTCGGTTCTCTCTATTAGCAGCCATAAAATGAAAATGCTATTGGTAATTTTTGAATTTTGATTTTAGGTTCTTGGACAGGTTAGATAGGTCGGTAGATACCTTTATATAGCCTATGTAATTGTAAACCGTATATATAACACATATATTATATTGGGCCATAAATATCCCAATCTGAATGCTTATAGTCAATGTACAAGGTTTTCGACCGCTGAAACAAGCAATTGGTTACCTTGTTTATGTCAAATAGGATACACTGAGTACGAAGCGGCTACCTTTGGCACTGGTACGGCGCTTAAAATAAAAGTGTTTGCCTGACGCATGATGTCATGTTAAGGCCCATCTTTAATTCCTGTGCAAACGTTTTCCTCGAGTAAGTTTCTCTATGTGTAAGAACGGTAGAGCAGACGACACTTGACTTGCCGCCAGGTTTCAGGGAAAGAGTAAATATTACGTCAGCAAGACTAATCCAACTAGTAATATCATTAGCATACTTATTTTCAACTGTTAGTGGGGCTCATTGTTTACTGGCCATATTATAATCATCTGCCATAAATTTGCTCATTTACTCCTAATTCTCTGGTATCTTAACCTCGGAGCAACGGACAGAAAATTCATTTTTATCCCACAGCTTCCGTCTAGCTGACTAATGCAAGCTCTCATTAATCACATCTGTGTGCAAACACGTTTTCAGTATTCTTATTTTTTATATCTTTCTTTCCTTCTTTATTATTTTTTATTATCTTTTTTTTTTTTTGCACTTTTTCCTTCATAGGGGGTTGCGGAGTTTGTCTCTACAACTACTAGAACTGGAATCTATGTTTGGTATGGATGTAGCCCTTCCAGTTAAGGTGATCCTTTGATATTGATGAAGTTATGAAGTTTAAATATAGTTCTTTGCAGCTCTCTCACCAATTATTTTTTTTTTTTGCCAGTACATATCTGTGATGTGCAAGGGCGTCACTTTTACAGGCACTCGCCAGAAGGTTGCTGGCTTACAGTTTAAACCCAGTTACTCATTGGCAAGTTACTGTCAGTCAAGAATAAGGTGACACATTGACGTCAAAATTGCTTAAAGATTACTGTGAACCATGTAATGTATTTTACCCTGTGCGTTCTATCATAACATTCACTGATGTAGTTTATCTTTACCTCACTGTATAGAGTTCCGTTTTCTATTTGATGCGTCTGTTCAGTGGTCACTTCCCGACCAAAAACTTTCCTCCTCGAGAGCTTTATAATCAGCTCCCAGTCCATGTACGGGAAAGTCACACATCCATGCAGCATTTTTAATTTCTGTCCACACTTTCTCCATCAACTTAGTTGTATATTAACATCTGTCATGTGAATTCAGGTTGAATTCTCATTATTTGATGTAAAGCTCAATGGTTTTTTATTTGAATGCCCCAATCACAGAAATTAAACACGTCACCGGGTTATAAACTTTTCTTTTTCTAGTTGAAAATACAAAATATAACTTGTAAGATCATGCATTATATTTGACCCTGTGGTATGAACTTGCTGTTAATCACTCACATTTCACGACCCAAAGCTGGTCTTCAACGGTAGTTGATTTCAAATGTCGATCTTCCCTATTGTCTTTTTTCTTCAACACTAAGCTTCGTAAAATGAATGAATGAATGAATGAATGAATGAATGAATGAATGAATGAATGAATGAATGAATAAATAAATAAATAAATAAATAAATAAATAAATAAATAAATAAATAAATAAATAAATAAATAAATAAATAAATAAATAAATAAATAAATAAATAAAATGAAATGAAATGAAAACTATTGTTGCAAATATGGAAAGTAAGTCTATCAGGTTAATACAACTCCACTCAAAATGGTAACCATCGGGCGACTGGCAAAAATTTTTGACTTGGTCTCAAAGATGCCGGCACAAGGGTTAAAGAAAGTCCTACTATGTTACAGTGTAGTATAATCTCTCTGAGCGCATGCCTGTAACACCTGCAAATGAAGCCATCAGCGGGAAATACACTCATTTGTATATATGTGTTCACCAAATGTATGCTGCTTTAATCTGCTGAGGATGCATACCACGACCCATCAATGCTGATTTCAGGCGAGAAATTAGTGCAGGGCTCATTAACTTTGCGGAGACTGATGGTTGGGCATCATCAGACGTGGCTTTAACTCCTATGTGGTCGACACAAGATTAGATAAACCTTGAAAGTTGCTGACCATGAACGTATTATCTCAATAGTGCTGTGCATACACTTTCGGGCAAAGGTATGAAAAACAGCAACAGCAGGCAACATTTCAAGCTACGTGTCGCTTTCCGCAGACTTCAGTGGAAAATTCCTTTATAAATCAAACTTAAGAGACTTATGGAAAGTCAGTCTTTCGGTTCGCTTATCTCGGCACTATTTCAAAACGAAAAACATGTCATAGTCGAAAATAATGACAATACATTCAATGTATTTATGTTTCTATACAAGACATAAACCAGCTTGCATGACAATGCGTAGGTTATCAAGAAATACTACAGATAAGCATAATACACACCAAATTCTGTCATATCAGTATGATTTGTAAGGCGTGTGAACGTTTGGGAATAATGTGCCTTTGCATTGATATCTGTAAGAACAATTACCAAGTGCGCTGAATCCTGTCAATATGACTAGTAAATTGTTTGAACGTTTGGAATTATTGCGCATTTCTACACATTTATGTCTCTCTTTAAAAGCTTGATATATATGCAACAAATTGTGGCGTGCGTAGCAGTCTTATTTGTCATAAAATCAGACAGCACATTAGTATAACTCATTTGTTCTGAAGGAAAGGAAATGTTTTGCTCCATTTATTAAAAAAACACTGATGTGTTCAAAATAATTAAGTAGGACTTAGCTTTACACACTAAGATCGTCTTCGCAAGAAAGGGACTGAGACTAAACTTAAAAGTCATCTTTGAATACAGAAACTATCACTACCATTGAGAGCAAAGGTGTATACATCCAAACTAACGGAAACCGCACCGTAAAGCATGACAGGACGTTTCTATCATTCACAGTCGCAACCTTCCCACCAGGAATTAATTTAAAGGGAAAAAAGTAACATAATGTCAGAATATTTTTAAACGCATTATTCTGCGAGGAAACAGATTTAACCTCAGGTCTTCTGAAAACATAAGGCTGTCCTGCATCGAGGTAGAAATAACGCATGTTTCCAGATGACTCTTAATTGAATTAAGTGCTAAAATATATATGAGACACTTTCCCACATGGGTCTATATATAATGGCAAGGGACATCAATGGGGCAGAGTGTCTTATATCTGCCTAAAACATCATGTCCTTTCCACAATGGGAAAGAAAAGTAGACGGCTTGGAAAAGACCGCGCAAAGGGACGTTCAATTTGACATTTGTGACATGCGTCCACCTGGAAACATTCTACCCGTTCCGTGCATATACATGAAATTTTAAGGGCAGAAACTGCCGAAAAAGGTAGCAAAGAGAGCACATAATCAGAAGTATTTTACAACTGTGCCCACGGTTCCCGGTAACGTCACAGGTAATGCTCTGAAAGCGTGTCCAAGCAACAGAATAAATCGAGCTGTGCGATTGGGCCGACCTCTTTCGCCTGTATAAACATGTTTTGGCACAATAAGATGTCGAGATGGCACTTTCGGAAAAGAATGAAATTTAATGAATATCGTTCTAACGGATGGAAATTATATGGATGGTCAAGTACCACGTCTAGGCATGCTTTTTCATCCCTGTTTTACTGTACAAAATATACTTCTTAGATACCTTTTGTACACAGTTTGTACCAGGATGTCTGATGTTGCCAGCAAATCCCTGGGAAACATATGTACAGCTATTCCATAAAACAGGAGTACAAGTTGGAATGGCATCTCTATCTATTATAGCTTTGAAGTTATTCAAGATTTAAAATTTCTAATTGTGCTTTTTTACATAATTTAAATTGCTACAACTTTTATTTTTAATTCATTAGGTGATTAGGTGCGAATTGTCAACAACCCCCTAGTAGAAGTTGGAATGACATCTCTATTATACTGTTGAAGATATTCAAGATTGAAAATTTCAAATTCAGAAAGAAAGAAAGAAGGAAAGACAGAAAGAAAGAAAGAAAGAAAGAAAGAAAGAAAGAAAGAAAGAAAGAAAGAAAGAAGGGAGGGAGGGAGGGAGAAAGAAAGAAAGAAACACAGACAGACAGACAGAAAGAAAGAAAGAAAGAAATAAAGAAACAAAGGAAGAAAGAAAAGTGTGTGTTGACACACACACACTTTAATGATAGAATGCATGAGCAGGGATCTTGAGCATTTCCTGGACTGTGTAATTGTATATAAATAATGTAGCCCAAAATGTTTTCTTTAAGAGCCACTGAACTGACTGGTGTCCAGAAAGAAAACATTAACTTATAATTAAATTACCAAACAGACATAGCCATTCAATAAATGCAGCCAATGTTTATATGACAAAATTAACTCATTCAGTGATGAACCCAAAGGATATGCTCTTTGCTAATTCTTTCAAATTTGCATTGCTAATACAATGTGTGAAACAAATAAAAAAGGTCAGAATATCACAAATCATGAGCAGATATTATATTCTATTATGATTGTCAGAAATTTTAAATCAGAACCCCCTAATTTAAAAGATAAGAATACTCAGTATATCCCTTTGATACAAATTTTACTGACAGTAAATGAAGACTTCTGTCCTGAATGAGTCACACTTGCCAGGACTTTGGAATAAGCTGGCCATTTGATACCAATCATTCACTGTCACTGGTCATGTGTGTTTGGTGGGGTGGCAGACACATAGCAGGGCCAGCTCCACAGTAAAATGGTGTCCCTTTAGCCGGATTATTTTGTAAAAAATCCAATTATTTGCCGCTACAAAAGTGAAAATAAAACCCATATAAATGTCTACAGCAGCACCCATATGGACCTGTTTACAAACACCACTAATTATAGCAGCCGGGTTGAGTGGCAGGGCAAAGAGGTCAATGATAGGCTGTTTGGCCTGCCAGCACTGTGGTCACAACTAATGAGACGGCCCCCAGAGCTCAAGTTGGAATGCACTGCATAGTATATAACATATTGAAGATTTAAAACTTTAATTAGCCCTCATTTGCATAATTTTGAAAAGCATGACCTCTCATTATAAAAAGGCCAGACTTTATCTATAGAAGTATAATTGTGCCAAGTTTGGAGTTTCTACGTGTTATACTTTTCAAATGAAATGTCGGACAAATTTGCCTGTAAAGAAAGAAAGAAAGAAAGAAAGAAAGAAAGAAAGAAAGAAAGAAAGAAAGAAAGAAAGAAAGAAAGAAAGAAAGAGAGAATTCCTAGAAAAACAGAAAAGTGTGTGCTGACACAGACACTTTAATAACAGTTAAGATAGGGGAGCACTGTTTTCTGAGGTCATGAAGCAAAGAAGAAGATTCCTGCAGCGCACACAAAGATATCACCGTAGCTCTGTACCTGACAAAAAGATATCACCGTAGCTCTGTACCTGATAAAAAGATATCACCGTAGCTCTGTACCTGATAAGAAAACCTCAATTTGAAATCTGCCATCGAATGGTTCTTAACAACAGGAGGCATTCGCATTGAAATATATTAACTGCAGACCTGTTAGTTGTCCCCACAATTACTTGGCTAAATCATTGAGGAGGTGGTACATTAGTGTATGTGCGATCAGATTTACCCTGTCGCTGACGATAAGACATGAAAGTGAAAAACGTGGAAATGATCGTCCTAGAGACACTCATTACTGATAAGTGTCTCATTATTTGCTGCTACAAACCTCCAAAAGCAAGTAACATTACTTTTGCATACTATTTAGGAGCACTACTTGACATTGCGTCAACAACATAGGATCGCTATATCATTCTTGTTGATTTAAATATAGATCGCTTAAATACAGAGAAAGAGTCAGTTAACCACCTGTCCAATATGTGTCATCTGTATAATATGTACAATCTTATCGCGGAACCAAAACGTTCTATATCAAATAGATGTTCACTTTTAGATGTGAATCACCGACAAGAAAAACAGTTTTGAGTCATCAGGTTGTATAGATAACGGGTTGAGTGATCACCACAGACTAATATATGTTGTTATGAGAGCTTTTAATACGAGACGACGAGAAAAAACAGTTTTTATACGGTTCATATAAATCATTTAATGAGAACGCTTTTATTAATGATCTCTCTGCTGTTCCATTCCATGTCGGAGAAATATTTGATGACATTGATGACTCTTATTGGTAATTCAATGCCTTGTACACAGACATTTGAAATGAGCATACTTCACTCAAACGCAAGCGAGTTGGACCAAAACAAGCACCATTCATAAACCGTTCACTCAGAAAAGCCATCATGCCAAAAATATATGTGGACTAAATACAAAAATTGTACGCCTGAGAGAAACTGGCTGAGATGTCGTGCTCAGCACAACCTGGTCACCAAGATCGGGAGAAAATCAATAAACTACTATTTTCAGGAACGATGTTATGACACTCATGCCAGCAATCCCAAGAGATTTTGGCACAGAATAAAACCATTCATCAGTAACAAAGGTTATGACATTTCTGATGTTCACTTGTATGAAGACAACTGTCTTGTTGAAGATCAGGCTCAGATAGCTGATATACTCAACACCTATTTCATAAATGTTACCCAAGACAAAGGCCCTGTGCCTTATGATACCTCATCTCTCACTGATGAACAGTTTGTAACTCATGCTATTTCCAAAATACCAACCATCCTAGTGTGACTATGATTCTAAATCAGCAACAGAACATAGATAATTTTGGATTCACTGTTATACACTCCAATCTTGTTGGCAAAGTTTTAAACAGCCTTAATTCATCAAAGGACACTGGATATGCGCATATTTCTCCAAAACTGGTCAAACTAAATAGCAAAGTAATAGCATCGCCCATTGCAAAATTTGCTAATCAAATTATAAGTCAGATAAAGTTTCCAACCCAAATTCACGCAGCTGAAGTCACACCACTTTTCAAAAAGAAAGACCTACCCTGTAAGAAAAATTGTCGCTTAGTTAGTATCCTCTCCATTCTATCAAAGGTGTTTGAAATCATTGCAACAAGCAACTTTCAGTATTTGGTGATCACATTATTTTGCCAGATATCTCGGCCTACCGAGTTAATCACAGTTGTCAGTCTGCACTGATGGGTCTTGGGAAAGGGGCTCTGGATGAACATAATGTGGCTTCTGCTCTTCTCAAGGATTTGTCCAAAGCCTTTGACTGCTTCCCACATGACCTGCTAGTAGCCAAGCTTCATGCCTACGGAATGACTACAAATGCATTAAAAATTGTCACTAGCTACTTGCTAAATAGGTCCCAGTGCATGAAGCTTGGTGATATGAAGAGCTCCCGGCTAAATACAACTCAAGGAATCCCTCAAGGTTCCGTGCTTGGGCCGGTTTGTTTCAATTCATGAAAGACCTGCTTTATTATCTTAAAAATACACATGTAGTCAACTTTGCAGATGACAATCTCAGCGCCATTGGAAAGACACTAGAAATAAATATACTGGCACTTAAGGAAGATGGATCTGCAGCTTTGAAATGGTTCCTTGAAAATCACACGAAAGCCAACTCAGATAAATTTCAACTGCTTCACATGGGTTGTAATGCTACAAAAAATCTGATCATTAAAGACAAATGTCCAACCCCAAACATCCGTAAACTTTTGGGAGTATACCTCGATAACAAGCTTTCATTCAATAAACATACAAGTGAAATATATATAAAAAGCAGCTCAACAACTGAATGTCCTAAAACGTCTCTCCAAAACCCTAAATACACAGGTCAAAAATGTTACTTTTCCGACATTTCATCCTTAGTCATTTTCAGTACTGTTCTTTAGTTTGGTTCAAAGTCTGTGGTCAACGAAATAGAACAAACATGAACAAATACCAGAAAGAGCCTAAAGAGCCACATATTAGACAGTGTCATTACCATATCCAAACCGTAGTCCTAATGAAACAAATCCAAGTCAATTCCGACCAAAGGCAATGTTCCTTGGTATGTATAGCTATAACACATAAATTTATAGTTCGTATATACCCAAAAGAGACCAAAACGTAAGTGTAAAGGTCCATAGGGTCGAAAAAGCCATATCTGGTTTGAAGATGACAGAATGCAAAAAGTTTTGTTTGAAATTATAGGCCTATTTCAGTAAATTGGCTTGAACAGGTGCATCATTCATGCGCATACAGGACCGTACAATTTATGAAAAGGGACCAAAATTTGCAGCATATCAGAGAATTTGTAAGCGGAGGTTCTTAATTTGTTGAAAATGTCAATAAAATTCAGTATTTAAAAAGGTACTACTTGCAACCACCATCTCAACAATGATCATCATCCATATAAGTCCACAAAGTGACACTAACACCAACATCAATCCATCAGAAAAGCCCCCTAGGCTTAAAATGACCATCAACAAGAATCCAAACAACATGATTATATAATTTGATGTGTTTTAGGCATGTAGTTAAAGACATGATGTTGTTTTAAAGGAGATAAACTAAGAGTATTTCAAAAAGAAGAGTGTTTGAATTTCCAAATATAGTAAGTACATTGGTTCAAATGTTAAACATCAGCCAGAAGCAAGTGACATTAGGCCTCATATCATTAAAACGTAGTCAAAACATGCATTACAATAGCCAAAATTTGTAAGGATAGCAGTCACATTTCAAGTTGGTTTCCAGAAATATTTTTGACAGGAAATTTAAATGTTCAGAAAGCATAGAATCCCACAAAACACCCTATTACAACCTCCGTGAAAAAGCAAATCTTCCCACAGTTGAAACAGGTCGACAAAGATCGCTAGCCATTGAAATTTTCAAAGCCATACATGACATCTCCCCCAAAATACATTCAAGACCTATTTAAACTCAAGAAATTGCCCTACACTTTCCATGATCCTCTGAGACTTGGAAGTTCCTTCATGGGATTCAGCAAAATATGGTCGGGGTCCATCTGTTATAAACAGGCAAAGCTGTGGAATAGCTTGCCACCTGATATTAATAAAATCACGGAGCATGGTGCCTTCGAAAAAACTTTCAACAAATGGGACAGTCAAAAGTGCGAGTGTACACCATGTATTTTAAAAAAAAAAAAGATTATTTATAACCAAATGCATCTGTACAACTTATCATTACGCACTTTCCATGTAGTTTTGTTCATTTTATCAATATGAAAGTAATAATACTAGTTAATCATATCTTGTTTTAATATATTGTTTGTTATACTTTTTTATATTTCGATGTATTATTTACTGTCGGTGACGAGAGCTCCGTAGAAATCGTGTTATTTAGTTTGTGAAACCGACGTTAAATATCTATCACTCTATCTATCCATCCATCCATCAGTGCTTCAATCCTCCTTTCGCTCTTCGTATCTGCGAAAGAGAGCGAAAGGTATATTATTCCGAGTGATGCTACGCTATTCCATGCGGTGTTTACGTCTACATGCAACACAGACATCAGTGAGATTGATTGATTGATCTTCGTGAAATGAGCCACAGATATTTCCACAGGTACATGGTATTTGAGATAAAGACTGCAGTCTTTATCGAAACTGGTATTTGGCATGCTTTTGCAAGTGATGCATGATATACTGAAAGCCACAGGCAAAGTAGGATTGAAGCACTCCGAATCTCACCGGACACCTTCAAGTTGCCCAGATTGGATGAATAAAAGAAGTTTAAGAAGAGTAATGAAAAAATACATTCATTCAGATTGACAGGAGACTTGCGTAGCATTGGACGTATTATCTTTTGGGTCTGCTGGCTTACAATTTTGAGCTGAGTGAACTTCGCATGCACAGGCGAGACCGAACTTCAAACACAAGAGATTGCGACGGTGTCCCCACTGGCCCCCCTCTGTGTCCCAGAGATGACATACCCTGACGGGATCTAGAGCACAGTGGTTGTGTTCATTCCCATGACGGAAGGGGCTTTAGGTTGCCTGCCCGCAACAACAAATGAAAATCACGAAGCAACATTTCCCTGTGGAATTAACAAAGATACAGCCGTTGCATATCACACGGATGAAGTGGGACTCAGGCTCCAGTCGTTTGCAAAGAAATGCTTATACATGAAGACGCCATAGCCTTTAAGTGGACTTTTATCAAGTTCCGATCCATTGTGCGTGCGGTGAATTGTTTAAATATTGACTTTATTAAAAATTTACAGTAGAACCACGCTAACGCTTTTTTGTTGGCTCCCAAATATGCTGATTCAACAAAACAAATATTGATAATATTTGACGCGTCGAAGAGATACACTTCTGTCACTTCCTACCGTCTTAAGATTTTATTTGAATGCTGCACTGCCTATACTTTCCGACCTGTGTAACTCCACTATTTCAAGCTTATTTCGTTCAAAGATGTCGTTCTTCCCTATTAACGCACCTAGATCTGTCCATGCTAGTACATTACCATGAGAAAACAACTTTTATTTACGCAGGATCCTACACGCTTGCTTTATCTAATTTCAACTTGACCGGTTCGTGACGCATTATGTCACCCATAACACCTGCTAGTCCAGATTAATTTGTAATGCTGATTACAAGATGTCTATTTGCAACTCTTGTGGAGTGATTGAGTAAATCAGCCAAAACGACCTTGATTTATTTGCTGCATTGTTATCTGTGACGGACTCTTGAAACGGGATATTCCAGCGGCACTTTATCTCTAATCTGTGTCTGCTTGTGTACCATAAACTCGCCGGCAACATTCTAACGCGTTTTTAACCCTTTTCAGCGCAAATACCACGAAAGCACCTAAACGTAAACTATCGGCTGTTCAAATGCTTTCTTTAGTTTTTTGTTTTTTGTTTTGTTTTTTGTAAGTTAAAAAACATGTTGAATACGAGTTGTCGATGGGACTTTTCAGGATAGCAATCTCTTGGGCAACAGCTTGGAGTCTTGCCAAGGCCAAAAGAAATTTCCAGACCAAGTCTTCTAGAAGCCAGAAAAGAGTAAAATACAAGCATAACAGAGGATTCATTACACAAGGTGTACGTTTCTCAGACATTATTATTATTATTATTATTATTATTATTATTATTATTATTATTATTATTATTATTATTATTATTATTATTATTATTATTATTATTACAAAACTTTGTAGAGTGTAAAATATACTGTGCGCTCTAAACTGCTAAATTACATAGAATAATACAAGGCATATATCATTAAGACAGTCATTAGAAGGAAGTAGTATAAAACACTTGATAATGAAAACAATTGTGTCCTTAGAGTTGAAAAAATTGACGCAGCAGAGACGAATTTTTAGCTGATTTCTGAATATATTGAGGTTAGATGTGGTCCTAAGCATCGATGATAATCCATTCATTAACTTAGGGGGATGAAACCACCAATACAATTTATCATACATTTTCATATCAGTATACAGATCTGTTTCTTATAATTAAGTCGATTTTCAACAACAAGGGGAAAAAAAGAAAAGAAAAAGTCTTGTTATCATGCTGGAGGGTCACCTCTCTCCCAAAACATAGAAGCAAGGAGGCTACACATGTAGCCTCCTTGATAAAAGTAAGATCATCTGGAAAAGGACGCTGGTTTAGAAAGTTACGCCACTGTTTATGTGTTAACCATAAGGATGTGTGATGTTTGCCGGACTTTGCATTTCAGCAGGGATCATGTGCTTATGTAATGAAACAACACTAATACACTAATAAGCTCTGCTAATGTGCTGGCTCATGTCATACAATAATTATGAGGAGAAGCCTGTCTACTTTGCCGAAAGTGTGAAACCAAGACCTAAATGATTCGGTGACCTGCATCTCAGTGGCTTCAAGGCAATAAGCATTGCTCAGGCCAGCTCGTGGAGCTGATCATTATGCATGAGGTTGATCACATTGCATCATTGCTTATCCCAGTAAAGGACTAATACCTTAGCCACTGGTGCCTTAGTGGGACCTCGGTCACAAGGACAGACAAAAGAAATTATCACATGACTTTTCTATATGATGATATTGAAACTAAATTTATGTGTTACATGACAGAACCAATCGAGTCCAGCGTGCCTTGCAAAGCATGCAGGGCTGATTTCGTTGTTCCCAACACGAAGGACCGGGGAAGGGAATCTCTTTAGGTTTTGATGATACTGCTAGAAGCTTTTTGTCATCGTTCATTTTGAGATAATGAATGCGCATCCAGGTTTTGACCAGGACAATTATGTCTTAAATCTAATGAAAGGCGATATCTAGTTCCTCAGTGTTCAATGTATGTGATGTACATATGGGCTTCATCTACATAAGTGGTAGACGACGTTGTGCTCACGAAGATGGTAGCAAGCGACGATATATACAGAGTAAACATAATAGGATTCAGCCCTAAGGCACACCCAATTTAGCGGTTTTGGTGCAGACAGGACACCTTTGATTAGAACCTTGGTGGCGATCTGCACGGTACGAAAACCAGTTCAAAGCAGTACCACGTGCACCAAGTGGCTCTTGCACAGTAAGGAGACACTCAGTGTCAAAGGGGTTAAGTCCAACAGACCCAGCTGTACAGCTGTCTGTTGCCCTATGGCAAGCAGTAGGTCATTTTAGCGTAGAATAGCATTTCACTCTTCGTGATTTGGCTTTTTCCGCAAGATGATTAAAAAGGCTGGTGTAACTTACCTCTTTCAAGGTAAACGTTAACGTGTGTCCATACAACCTTTTCCAATACTTTGCAGATCAATGATAGGTTGGACACAGGGCGGGAGTTCTTAAGAATGTCTTGGTTCAGTGTTGGTTTTTTTCAGCAAGGATGCACCAAGGCTGAGTTGAAAGCTGCAGGAAAACATTCTTCTGCAAGAGACTTGTTCATAATGGCACCGATGATGGAGCCAAGCAAGTATGGGACTATGTTTAGTAATGATGCAGGCAGAGGAAACCCTTCTTGGAAACACATGCAAATCGTCAGTTCGAGGAAGGAAATATTAATTCAATACGCAGCCGGGACTACGTTTTGTTATTCGAGAGTTGACGAATATTCCATGTTTCCCTCAAACAAAAGCGCCATTTTTTTTTTTCATTTTACCAAAAAATCGAAACTGCACATAGCATTACCATGCCAAATTTTATATCGAGTGGATGCCGCGGAAATGCTCCCAATTTCACTTGACTTTGTTTTTCTGCTGTCCAAGGCTTTCTGATTCTCCAGAGGCGAATAAAGGGATAAATTACAGCTATGTGTTATTGTATGAAAAAAAGCATTCCCACTACGTCATTTTCTAAGCCGGTCAGCCATGTTGCCTTTACCTGAGCTACCCCCAACGTCAGATCCATTTTCTTCATCAACGTGTGGTAATCTTGCTGCATGTCACACTCAGAACAGATCCAGCTCGTCAAATATATTTTACTGGAATGTTTGCCGGGGCCCATTTTGCAGACAATGCGAGCGTTTATGTGCATATCAACATGCCAGTGGTGAACATGCTTCTCCCGGAAGTTGTGGCGGATTATTTTGTTGACATTTTTTTATATTCACGCGCGCTACTGTAGAACGCAAGGTATCGCAATTAAAGTTGTTTTCCAATGTTAAAATCGTTGTCTTTGTGTTATTTTATCTCAAAATTGAATAAGTTATCCATTTATCATTATGGCAGAAATACAAGCGACCAGTCCCGCGTGTTCACTGTCTGAACTCAATGCTTCTTGGTTGCAAAAGGCACTTGCCACGAGTGGCTCTTGCCTTCTGCGACCAAGAAGCATTTCGTTTAGACGGTAAACACCGGTCGTGGTTATTCGTCTGTTTCAACTGACCACATCTTCCTGTGGCCATCATTTCTGCGTAATTTTCAAATTGGCACGCGGATCCAGGCAGTCAAACAAACAAATATGGTTTCGTGGGGCGCACTTAATGTTACAGGCACAAAAGTGTCGTCTGCTACTTCTTCAATTTAACCCCACCCCCACCCCCCACCCATCACAAGTCTGA
The DNA here is from genome assembly GCA_964020975.1 of Hermodice carunculata. Taxonomy (NCBI): domain Eukaryota; kingdom Metazoa; phylum Annelida; class Polychaeta; order Eunicida; family Amphinomidae; genus Hermodice; species Hermodice carunculata. The sequence goes on along the minus strand of OZ026620.1, from coordinate 41,771,428 downwards.
CAGGGTGCAAAAGTTATGTATCCAATTGGCACGTGTAACAATACTGTATATTCAGAGCCGACATTTTGAATAAATTAGCGCCATCTTGAAATCAGGTATGACTGAGGTGCCCAGTAGTGAATCCATGCGGCAGTCACTGTACAAAGTGTTACACATGCGTTGCATACCAGGATGTTTCAACAACTCACATAGAGATAGAAAGTGTAGCTACTATAATTTGCCTACGAATAAGGAACTACGGTAACGTTGGTTGAGAAACACCTAGCGCTGGGAATAGTGGAGGTTTTAGCAAGTTCCAGCCGATTTTAGATCATCCACATGTGCAGCGCACATTCTGTCTCTGGAACCAGGGAGGTGTATCATACACCTCCCTGCTGGAACCAAAAGCATTGCCAATCCTACACCAAAGGCAATCCTCAAAAGAGAAATTAAAGTATCAAAGAAAAGAATCCGCGTAAGGCGGTGGTTGGAGCTTGAAACTTCCAATAAGCTGGGGACCATCTGATGGTAAATCAAACTGAACCAGTTTAAACCGAACTTGATGTTATGCCGATAGAATCCAACATGGCACTCACGTGATGTCCGCGTCAAGCACAGATCGCAGACAGGATGAGGAGCTCACTTTCTGTATATATTCAACGTTTGATTTAGTAAGACAACCAACATACAAAATAAAAAAAAATATTCTTGAAACAGCTGGCTAAACTGATCTATTGAAACAGGTTGATTGTGCATGAGCGCCATTCATTTCAAAGACGCACGTTAAAAGTTAGACGAAGCCACAAAAGAAGCCAGCAAGCACAGGATGAAATCTTTTTATAGTTGAACAGAAAACGTAATGTGCAATCTATGCAGAACGTCTAACAAATGAAACATGCAGCAAAAAGACTTTTGCGCCAAAACTCCATGCAGGACAACAAGTTGACGAAGATTTACAGCGGAATGATCTTGTGCCACTTCCATCAACATAATTCATTCCTTGAACCTTGAATGTTTTTACTTTACAGTATTCTATTCCAAATGGGCTGTGTAAATGTAGTTATGATAATAAAATTCCGTGTATGCGTGCTATGTAGTGATACAAGATTACGGATGCAATAAACACGCACGTGTTATTAATATATATATATATTTATATATAATATGTGTTGTGTGGAAAAGATTCTGATTATTTGAAATCTAAAACAAGAAAGCCGTCAGTGAAAAGCACTGCAAGCATTTCTTTCGCTGCCCTTGTTTCCTCTCTTGATATCACCTTCAAGGAAAGCAAAATATAATGCTTAAAATCCGCTTTGCCCTTTGACCTCCTGTAGCAGAACTTTGAAACGGCTTGGTATATGTTCTTTTTATTTTTTTGCTGGAGAAATCATAATTATATTAATCACAATGTGAAGGTAACTGGTCCAGAAACAAGACTCCATCCTGGCCACCCAGACCTGGCGGGCCAGTACTTAAGCCTGTAATGCAATACAGCTAGTAACTCTGAATATGGGGCGGCAGAATGATGGCACCACTGAGGCTGTCTGGGGGGGGGGGGGGGGGGGGGGGCAGGTCAGCAACCAGTGGTATTCATAATATTGTGAATTCATCTTCGGAGATCAGTTCAGTTCAGTCCAGTGCCAGGAATAAAGCCTTTTCACAACATTAAAGATCCACGTACTGATCCCCCTCCGAAAAAAGGAAGGAAGAGAAAACCTGCACTCTAATTATAATGACACAATCGACACAACGACACAACGTCAAGATGGAGACTATCACACGTGCTTGTGACTATGTGGTGTACACAAGCGCGGTGTGTGATAACAAAGGGATGCAGGTCGTGGTGTCACGTGACGAGTTGACATGAATATTAATGATATGCGCAAAAAAGCTATACGTATCGTAGTCTGTTTTCGTTTGAAAAAGCTCGGTGAAAGTCGAAATTCGTAATAAGTGACAACGAAAAGAAATCATGATAATGACGCATATACACACTGTACTCGAAACACATCCCTCATTCTTTTATGAGAAAGATCATTTAGGTTCTGATCTCTTGTGCGAACCGACTTTTGTCGGTTAGCATCGTCCTGAAACATAAAGCAATTGCTATATGAATAGCGCTCAGAGAGGCCCTCTGAGGTAAAACGAAATTCAAACACGGCAACAATTATTAGGTACATGTGAACATTTGTGATTTTTTCTTTTGGAACAAAGGACCATCAGGTACTTTTTTTATGACAGTTCATGAAATTGCTGCTCAGGTAACCAACCTCAAAACATATTCTGGGGAACACTGCTGAGTGACCTCTACTTTGGAGAAATAGGGGAAAGTTACCCCACTTAGCCCCCTGCAGTAGAGCTCTGGCTACCCCGGCAGGGCCCAGCTACAGACAGTAATTGCCAACATTCCTGCTCTCCATGGGACACGAATGAATAAATCACTGTAAAAAAATCTGTTAGAAGAAAAATATCAAAAGACTTTCAATTTGTTTCTGTATAATTTATTGTATTTTTTCCTTGAAAATGTTTCTTTGATGAAACTGAGGGTAAAATACATAAATTAAGCACATTCTGGAATTTTAAAAATTACAAAAACTTTATGAGGAGAAACACAAAATTTATTTTTCTTAAGTTAAATATTTTTTACAGCGAGGGAAGAGGGTCCAGATATTTATTACTGTTGTCTTTTTTATAAAAAAAAAGCGGTTTTGCACACATTTTCAAGAGGAATATTTGGTTTTATTATCAAGCTCTGATGTTACCATGGATAACTTAACCACATCCGTCGTCACTTGTTATCGTTTGTACAGTTTCACTTGAATTTACTGAAGTCATACTTGTTCGTGAACGAGCAAAATATGTCAACTTTGAGAAGAAATGAAGAACCCAGATACTTTTTATAACAGAAGACATACTGTGTTGCAAATTGTCTTTTTGGAGTTTTTCGATTCATGCGAGAAATATCAGCAATTGCAAACAACGCAATTTTGTCGCTTAATTTAATGAGAATTCGACATAGTCCGTGTATGATGCACTGTAAACTCACAACGAATTCCTGAGATATTACTTCCATAATCCCTCTATTTCCTCTATTTCCTCAATTTACCCACAATATTCGAGGACAACTAGGCTGGAAACTCTTATTTCGGCTGAACTGTTGCTCCCTATTTTCTATTTGAAAGTAATTGACCTGATGGGGTCGACGTTAAAATCGTAAGAGTTACCCATTATCCTCTGCAAGACAGTAGTGTGACTCATTACGGTTGTCTCAACTGATCCAAAGCTCAGGCCCATGCAGAAGCGTCTTTTTAATGCATCCCCATACACGGTTGTAAACATTTTTACACCTGGATACAAGAAACATCAGCCGGGACATTTTTTTAATAAATAAATCTGTAACATAAGTTTACAACATAAACCACAAAAAGTCACCTGCTGGTTACTGTGGCACAGCTTTCGAAAGCCTTTGCCACTGCTTTCTTACTTGTCCTCGATATGCTACCATTCATTTGTTAATTCCGTTCACGGATCATTTTGGTTACGTACGATTTTGTTTGGTGACTGTCACCTCAGGGTTGGGAAGTATGTTTACATATTTGTCAGATCAAAAATTTGTAGAAAAAAGCAAACGTTTTGAATTCCAAAAAAAAAACCCAAAAAAACAAAAACACTCCAATGGTCAGAGTATTGGAGATTTTCATTAGCCCCACCATCTGTATCTTATTGGTGGCGCCACCTTGTCCTTGTTCTGCCTCTGTGCTGCCACTTCTCAAGTGCCTCCTGCGCTCGACGAGTGTCGGGGCAGTTGGTGTTGTGGGTTACGTTTCTCCTTATCCTGTTATCCTGTCCTTTCTTACTGGAGGGATTTATATAAAGCATTGGCATGCTTCTCTTTCGGGCGAATACAATAAGTTTAAATCCACATAAACCATCCAGATAAAGTTACTGATGCTGCACCCAGGACGACAATATCTGAGTTGGGTAGTGGTATTTGGATACTGTGTGTAATTTGCATCATTAGCATGGCTTTCTTCTGCTGACATAATAACACATATGCACGATGACAGAAATCTTCCAAGATTTTTTCTACGTTTTTGCTCAAATTACAGTGAGCAAGGCACAGACTTAAAGGTTCATTCTGAAAGGTTTTACGTACTGGGTTTTCCAGGAAAATCTTTGCTTTTCTTGTTTGTTATCAAATTAATTCTATCGAAAAACAGGAAAAAACAAAAGCAGTGAAAAGCGAAGGGAAGAGAGGAGAAGGAAAGGCAAGGCAAGAGGAAGAGAAGAGAATGGAAGGGAAGGGCACAGAAGGGAAGAGAAACTGGCACGGAGCCAAACTAACCTTTCAATGACCAGAGAGCGCTCACACGTAAAAATTTGGCCCACAGGAAGGCCCTAACACAGGGGTGGATGTTTAACATTAATAATGCTACGTTTTTACGTTCAAAAGTTACGTAACGTCAAAAATGTCAAGGAATCCAATCAAGAAAGGATGTTTGATGCCATTTGCTGATACCGAAGCTGCATATATCAGCTTGGTATATCGGCAAAATTTGATGCACTTCCTGTCCATGCTATATATCCAGTTTTCTTACTACATCGCTGCATAGAAAAACCACACAGTACGGAAGAAATCATCTGCAATACATCATTCTCTGTCTATCTAATCACGACATTCAAACAATCACGAGGTACAAGGAAATAAATTGGGTTATAAATAGACAAGGCATTCATCATTGTAGTTCCCTCATACATCAGAAAATAAAAAGCTTTCTACTTGCTGCCAGCTTTCTGGATCAGAAAGAAATTTCGATGTAGTGACACAGATAGCCGACAGTAAACCTGCACCGGAAATGAAACCAAGAAGGCCCGTCGTGATTTTTATTTGCTCAAATCTATGTTCCAGTAGTTTAAAGACCAGTATGTGAAAAAAAAGCACATGTGGATAACAGTAACAGCGGGTTCTTTATTTTCCAGTCACTCGCAATGCCAATACAGCAGCAATACGTCCTGCTCATCTAATTTAGTAATTGTATTCGGATGAGTACGAATGTGAGTATCTTCTTGGATAGTAATGTCTTAATTATTCAACGTTCCCGTTTAGCTAGCACAATCAGAAAAAATACGTTCTGTATACAGGTGACTATGTGCATACGTACTTTATAATATGTAGCTAACCAGATTGAAATATGGTTGTCATTTCTGTGCTGCTTTTGTTGTGTCAGTTTACTTTTCTTTCCTGCGCTAAAAAGGAACTCGAGAAAATTACGACTTTGCAGCAGCCTGTCAGGATGGTCCAAACAAGCGCAAACCTGCAGTGTACCTATGGGGAACATTTGTTTCATGGATTGGCGCGATACCGGCGCACATACGAAATGCGGTATTTGGATGAACTGACAAGACATTGACGTAGAACTCATTTTGTAATTTTAATTGCTTACCGCCATCGAATGATTTCACTTTCACAAAAAAAGAAGAACCTGGTACTGAGCTTTTTTATTCATATCAAATCAACCTTTAATTTGAGGTTAATCCAGGAAAATTAAAGTCCGAGGAATTTTATGCTTTGTGTCATAACTTCAAACCCAAAATGTAATCAAGTGACGCGACATGATCCAAACGTGCAGGGATGGCAAAAGTCATCTTAATGCCCCGTTTCTATATATTATAAGATAACGAAGCACCAGGGAGAGGTCATTTCAGCATCAATATATATCTGAGCTTAAGGTTTTGAGGGTATTGAATGACTTTTCTACCTCCAGAATGTGAGATCTCCCGTTTAATTTTCTAGATTTATTTTATACTCCTTGTGGCACAAAGTAAAACATACCATGGTGTCCAAAACGAACTAAAACACGAGTATCATATTTATATGCCTTCCCAAGTATATAATTAGACTCTGAAGACATGAAAAGAATTATAACCGTACAGTACCAATGCATGAAGCAGAGATTTACTGTATTTTATTTTATTTTTTATTTGTATTAGAATGTGTTTTACCAGGGTAACCCGTTCAGCCCATGACTGTTCTTCCACGGGGCTCTGGGGTACAAGACAAGATAAAAGTAGGCATTGAACAAAGGTAAAAAAATACATACAAACTTTGTGTAAATACAATCTATAGAATATTTTCACACTGCATAAAACTATTATACCTCACCGACGACTAATTAAAAAAAGAAAGCTTTATACTGCTTCTTAAAAACCGATAGCTCATCACATTCCTTTAAAAAAGAATGCAGGCTGTTAAAGACACTGGCTCCATCGTACATAAAATATCTCTTAAGAATTTCTTCCTTTGGAAATCATTTTGGTAAAAAAACAACATTGCTCTCCGAACTTCTTGTATTGTATGTTGTTATGTTTCTAGATAAAATTACCTGATCACATAAATAATTTAGTGCATAACCATGAATACATTTAAACATTAATGTTGCAGTGTGGAACTTTCTTCTTTCTCTTTCTGTCATTTTTAACTTTTCACCAGATCTTCACCTCTAAAATTTATGTGATCAAAATTTTTCGTTAAAATCCATGCCGCTGTATTATAGCTTTACGCCCTTACTGTATGTCTCTTGAGTTACTGCAGCTTCCTTAAAAAGTCCATATATACTCATCGCTTGGCTTTTAAACTTCTCATAGTAAGGTAGAATGATCAACTGAAATTCATTCACATATTCATTTCTTAATTTGAGTAATCGGCGATTTATGTTTTATATGTTGTGTACGCATAAATGCATTGAGCACTCGTGGGTTTTTTTCATAAATCTATATTGGAACTCACGAAAACCATGCTATGCTGTGCTTTGATTTACGCATTTGCACAGGCACTATAGGATTTTTTACCCGTCCTCCCAAACAAGTAACTATTGTCATAATCACTGGCATTCATATATGCGTCATCCCATGCCTTACATGTCTTGCCAGAGCTACACTGTGTCCGTGCAAAGCGTAATTTAATTATTCTGCAAATGATGACTCAAATAAAATTCTATGCACACATTGGTATTAATCATTTGTCCTTTAACGTCTGTGTGTGGTATTGAAGGCACTATCCATGTACCGGATATTAATGGAATTTGTAGTTTACATTTGCCGCAATGTTAGACTCGAGTGGTTGGTTTGGGCTTAAACCTCACGACTGGTACCTTATTGGCTTATCAGGCAATATGGCGGTTTAGCCGTCTTTGCGCGCGGATAACGAAGTACTCAAAGACTCGCTATTTCACCGTGCGGGATTATGCCGCGCCATCGAACAATTACTCCAAGGCCACATCAACAGCTATACTATTTGGTCAAACTTTACCAATTTTTATATTTTTGATAGACCTATACACAGATGCCCTTACTACAAGGGCACTCGAAAAGTATGCACACAAATTGCATGTACTTTTTTATTGTGTGTCAATGTGTCCCCTTCCTGTTTCTTTATCTGTATATCTTTTACTCTAAATCCTTTGGTAAAAACAGCCTTAGTTAATACTTATTCTCTTTACGTAAAAGATGATTCAAATGCTCAGACTCCAATCTCTTGGATCAAGGGTAAGCCCCGCATGCATCTCAATTTCAGGGCATGTATAGATTTTACTTCTGTCTGTAATGCAGGGCGATAAATGTGGCTTGAGGTTGAATTTGGAAGACATTTGTGGCTCACCGATGTTAAGTGAAGCAATTATCTAGTCTGAAAAGAAATAGTCCCTTGTGAAGTGAAAATTCCCTATCTCTAACCATGTACACGCCCATCCCTTCACCCACCCCATCCACCCCAAAAAACGTGTTCTGGCGTCTTCCAATCATTCATGGTGTATGTTCTCTATTCACATTTCGCTTTAACCCACCGAGAAATTCATCCTGGTCTATAAGAGTTCTGGGTACCCATCTTACTGCACATATGCTGTCTGCTGTTCGACGAAAAAGGTGTTGGTACACCGGAGTTATTTGCTGCTTTTTGAAACATTTATCGCAGCATATAAATTTACAATACAATTTGCCTTTTTCTGCTCTCTCATCTGCTGCTAGAAATACTTTAAGATGTAAAGTGTTGTCTTAAAGAAAATACAAAGTCATTTTGTGCAGTATGAGACTACCTAATCTGTGTAGTATGTGGAAACATAAAACTGTTTTGATTAACTTATGTGCAATTTCCATGTAACTCTGGGTGACGCAGTAATACTGGACTGCCTATTACCGACCATAGAATTAGAGCCAGAGACCAAAGATGATGCAAGCAACAGAGGATAATGGAGAGTTTAGTCTTTAACAGAGAAAGATTTGTCAGCATGCAGTTACTCCAAAAAAAAAACGACATTATTTTTACTCTTATATTCACACATAAAGAGACAATACCTTCTTTCGCTTCAACTGAAATTCTGTCATAGCCTGGCCTACTTCCCGTCCATATTATTTTCTTGCTAAAATATGCTCCACATGCGTGTATTAGACATGCCTTGCAGATGAAATCTCAATATGGAAGAGTAAGAATCCAGCATCAGATATTGTCTTGTGATGACCACTCGCTTAACGGTCATGGAAATCCACTCACTTTTTGTCCATAATTTTAGTAATACCAGAAAGCTATGTCAAATAAGTTTTAGATACTGCGATTATAATACGGTAACTCACCCTTCATTATATGGTACTATTGGTAGTGAAGGGTTTGGTTACTGTGTTTTGCATTACCTAGCATACCACACGGCTGTTGTAGTATCAAGTGCCAGACAAGAAAAAAAACACTGATTACAGACTCGGATGTTAGCACTTGAAAATAACTTTTTGTATGGAAAATTGGATGTACAGTCCTCTTACATAAAGGACAGTGTACAGGATATTTAGAGACTGATAGCTAATGACTCATGTGAGATCTTTCTTTCCTTCAAAACTAAATACGCACAATGTTTTTATAGCAGAGGAAGAAAGGAGTTTGTTTACACTCCTCCGTGCCTTTGTGTTCTCAGCTCAATAGTGAGATTATACAACTATGTACTTTGTAGAACTTCATTTCGAACATGAACTTATTCCTTCGTAGAGTGTGTCTTTTTTCTCAACGTCTCAATGCTTAAATATGGAAAGTTATGACGAAATCCTGTGCGAGCGTGGTTGTATCTCGAATTTTTCCTGGTAGGGTATTCAGGAACAAACAGAACAGTCTACAGGTGTCAAAAGATGCTTGCATTTTTCGACGCAAATGCTGCCTTGAAGGACTTGGCATAAACAAAACTAATGTACAAGGCATCCCTGCAATCAATCCAAACTGTGTCAAGGTGAATTCTCCGTCTCAGGTGGAGGTAAATGCACACGTTATATGTTCTTAGCTTCGCTATAATGTTCTTTTTACGGTGCGTCTGAAGTTACAAAGAACAGAAATAGTGCAGCTGTCTTTTCACTCACGGAATATGACACAGAATTTTCTCGATTACAAACCCTGATTTATGGAAGCAAACGATTTAGTTTTACTCAAGGTAAGTAGGGAGCAACAGATCGGGCATGGAGCACCAGACAGCTGCAAACATTTTGGACGTTTAAGAAATGGAAAGGTGACACATGCCCATCTCCTTGAAAAACAAAAGCAAATTAGACATCAAATGTTAAAAAAAAAACAAACCAATAGATCATACAAATGTTACCGTGCTTTTGTATTGATGCTTCCCCCAACAACTAACGGGCACCCGTTAAATGGGTAGTTTCAATAACGATACTTATGTATGTGTAGTATCTCTGTGCCTCGGTATTTGATTTTAAAACACAATAGACATATTTTTTCTATCTTCGACGAGGGGGCCACATTTTCCATGATTATATTTTTCTCGACACTTTCCTATCTTATTCTTTTCCTTCTGGATTTATCTCATTTTGGTAGTGCACTATAATAAGACAATCTAGCAAAAGCTCTCGAAAGTACGTAAAATTATCGCACATACTGTATGCAAGTGATATATGTCATACACCAACGTATTTATCATACAATGTGAAATGCAGTAAAAATTCTATGCAGCCATTTTGAACCTATTCAATTTGTAATACCTTTGTGGATAAGCCATGGCTTTTCGAACAAATCCAATCTGTCATGATCCACAATCATTCAATATTTCACCTGCTCCTCGAGTGATAACCTCAGCCTTTAATTATCCACTCTGTTCTAGGTTTAACGATCGCTAGATCATATTGATACATTGTAGCGGACACCTAGGGCGTGATGACGAGTAGGCGCCTGGCTAGGCAGCGGGCTTTACTGTTCGCATCGCATAAATTTTACAAGGACGACAGGGACACACAGTAGAGCTCACAGATGGCCTGGAAATCATCCTAGGTTTTCCTGGATATTTAATATTTTTCCGATATCTGTTGACCTATAAAACCAAATGTATCACCAGCGTCATACATCTAAATTTACGCGCTGCTGACAATTTCGTCACTTAATACAAATTAGCCTTGTGCTTTTTTTATAATACATAAACGAGAAATGTATTGAGAAACAAATTTGGCAGAAATCCTCTGGTAATCAAGAACAGATTCATGACGTTCCAAAGTGAACTAGACCAAGGCAGTTCATTGTTAACGCACGTGGTTGTTTGTCCCTTGCAGCACGTGGGCCCTAATGAAGGTCATTCTATGGTACATTCCTCGCTTCCTCTTGTTCCTTCCTATCGATTAGTGCCTTGAATATACATCACTTCAGTTCTTATATTCTTATGTTCTTATATTTTATGCAAGTTTTCATCGTAATTAAGGATCAAAAGGATTCATTTAAAGAACCTGTGCACGAAAGCCAACAAGGTTCAGGGAACTACGGAGGAGCCTGAAGAGCACTGAGACCCCAACAAGTGTCAGAAAGGCTAAACCACGAGGAGTAATTTTGACGTCTGATAGCGATAATCTTTGGATAACAAGTATTATATTTCAAAAGTCAGAACTGCTTGGTTTTGAGCAAGATCGCTTATGCTTCATGCAAGGCTGTCATAGCGGATGAAAGCAAACGCTGCCTCAAATTACCTCTCGATCATAATCTCTTGGACAGGCGATATATGTGTTACAAAAAATCAATGCCACGTTCCGTTTGGTGCAATCAAATACTAAAGAGTCAATGCTACCATTCGTCTACTTTTACGTATGGCCGACATAGCAGAAATTAACTCCATCACGTCGGAGCTTTCTACCTTGTTTCTGTACAAGACCAGTCAAACGATTCGTGCAACAATACTGGAATAAGAAGCAATGCATGTTGAAAACAGCAGATATCAGCTCTAATTTTGGTTTGCAGCGAAGAGGTATCGCCGGCTTCTTCGGTTATGTATAACTGGGATTCCGTGCGCGAGGTATGTTGTGGCCGTGTTCGAATTCCTGTCACAAAAGAGGGATTTTATGCTCCTATCGCACACGGACACAGCACTGGTCTCTTCTATTGTTAACTTTGACTGATGATAGTAAAATCACTTACCATTTTATTTCTCTGGATCTGCTTGACCTGGCCTCAATGTGTGTAATATGGCAGGTGTTTCAAGGGAACCTGTCCTTATTCTCGCTAAATAAACACAAAGCTGTCAAATTGTATTTCTCAAATTTTACAAACAAGCGAACAGAAACTACTCTAACGCTTGTCGAACCCTCGAGCAGAAAATCGAAATGCCATTAGAAGCTGGTGGGCAACAATCCGTTTAAGTTGCCTTGACAGCAGTAGCCAGTTATACAATTTTGCTGGGTGTACAGGCACAGTCCAAGTACATGTAGTTATCTGGAGATGCAGGCTTATTTAACCCAGCCGTAGCAACGTTGCACGAATTCAATTCCAAGCACGCAGTGCCACCGACGCGCTGTTCATCAGCGCGTTCCTGTGTGGAGCTTATGGCTTCACGGAAACGTTTTATACCCACACGAGGTCTTCTTCGGCGCGCCGGTCCAATCTTCAATCAGGCCGATAGGGCGAGGCGGCTCATTTTCATAGAAGGTGAATTTTATCTGCACCAACCACGCAGAAGTGGGTTTTCATCATCTGCGTCGACGGCTGGATATCGACTAATCTTGCTTTTGTGAATGCTATTGTTATTGTAAGTGTTCATTGGTTCGTGAAGCGGCGACTTGCATGAGATGGCCACTTTCATCGATATCTCTGCCGTCAGAGAACTGACGGTGTGACTCAGATTGTGGTCAGTTGCCTTTTCCTTGAATTGTACCATACCACATTAAAACCTGCAGTCAAAATCACCCCAATTCACGTGCCCCAACGTTACTATTGAAAACTAAGTTGAAACATTGTACAGGGAAGGGATTCTACACATGTAAATATCTGTCTCTCAACCATGTGGTTGGCCATTTAATATTTTAAGTCCATTGCATAGGACTTCGCCCAATGGTTGGCAAAGATTTTGGGGGGGGGGGGGGGGTTTAGTTTGGTTGGGGGGGTCGGTTTGGTTTGGTTTGGGTTTGTTTTGTTTTATTTTGTTTTTTGTTTTTGATTTGGGGGTGTTTGTTTGTTTGGTTTTGGTTTGTTTAGTTTTGGTTTTTGTTTGTTTAGTTTTGGTTTTTGTTTTTCTGGGGGGAGGGGGAAGGGGGTTCATGAGGCTCGCTCGACCATGAGTAACTCCGCTTCTATGGGCTGAAGAATTCCGAAGTGGTCATAATTTTCTCCTGTTGAAAATAGATTCTAACATCTCATAGACCTTGTTTTTTCTGACTAGGTTCAGAACGTGCCTGCCCGCTTGTAATATAAGCATAACTGCAAATACAATCTGCTCAATTATACACGAAGTCAATAAATACTTCATTGAAAGTACTGTCACTGAGGTAATAAACTGTCTTCTTATAGTAGGGAAGGGGCCAAAAGCCCATTTGGGGTGAACCTGGATCCAGCGGATAGTTTTTTTCTTTTTCTTTGCAGATTCTGTTAGCCCAGGTAGTCCCATTCGAGAATCCAGTTGATGACCGTGCGTCACTGTTGAGCATTTCGGGGAATATGCAAATTAAAGCGTCCATTACTTACATATTCAGTTTTTTTAGCAATATCCCAAGAAGTAAGCATGCTAGCAAGATGAAATATGTGTCTATACCAATGTTTTTATGGTCAAGGAATCAGATGAGACCACTCTTGAAGAGCTACAGTGATTAAGTAATACAAAATTCAATATGGCGGCTGGGCAAGGTACCCGACTTATCAAAATGTGTTTTTTATTGCATCTGCCTTTAAATTACGGGTTTGCTGTGAAGGAATGTTATGTCTCTAGTCATTGTAGGGTACTAATGTGCCATCTTTAAGAAATTAACTCCTTTATGACCTGAAAACGCACCACCTTAGGCACCATGTCACTTGTCACGCTCAACGGCCGGCATTTGACGTTGGAGGAGGGGTGGATGGGGATCATCACCTAATACGCACACGACACACGGACTTTGCCACATTACCATCACTAAATATTCCTAATGTTACTGGCGCATTTATAGAATCTGTTCGACTGAGCTTTTATTTTATTTACTTTATTATGAATATATGCCCAACTTTGTCTTTGAACCAGAACAGGGTTTCTGATCCTGCACTTTGAATGAACAATTTGCATGAATGTTGCAAAGAGGTTTTCAGAGAATGATTAAACCCTAGTCAACAGCTTTCCTTGGTGCACTCTGACCATTAAGCATCCTGAGTGTGCTCAGGAAAGCTGTTGATTAATATAGAGCCACAAGTGTGTTCTATGGTAAGCCGTGGACCACACTTGTGGCTCTCTGATTTCATTAAAACAAATGAAAATAAAACTGAAAGTGTCAGGATCATGGATGCGCCCATGTCTTGTGAGACAGTGTTTCCATCTGGTATTAATGCGGTAAACCACTTGTTTAGCTGAAGAGGATTCCCAATCAGTTACCTAAGTGAATAGGACTGTTGATTTAAGGGGCCATATCACTTGTCACGTTTAGCGGCATTTGACGTCAGACCTTTCGACCCCACCCCCATCCCACCCCTTCCCTTAACGTCAAAAGTGATCTTCCGTGACAAGCAACGGATCTTTTCCTTGTGCATCATGAGTCTGCTCTAGACCATTATAGTTGACCTGTAAATACGCAGGCCTAGGACTGGTCTTCTATTAAACTTGGTATTAGGCCTATTTATCACGAAGCCCGACAACAAGTTTATATATTTACTCTAATAATCATTGTTTATTTATTTATATTGAGCAGCATTTCACCTCCAATCTTTATGATGCAATCGCGGGTTTCTCTGGCCTTAGCCAGAGAGTAAACGTTGGTCATGTGGGCGTGCTTTTGCTGAATACAAGTAAGCGAACCATATATATCAATGTGTATTTAAGGACACCAGAGAGTATTTCATCGCGCAACTTCAAACGCATAAATTTGCAGCTGGTCCTGTGGACCTAAATATTTATCGGCAAAGAAAGCCTGTGTAGGCATATGCAATTAAGATAAAAAAAAAATAAAATCTCTGCGCAATATAAAGAGAGGTGCAGGAGGAGGTCTTAGCAGACTTTAATTTAAATGTCTTACACTTTACTAGACAGAAGAACCTTATATGTAGTTTACCTAAAAGAACAAAAATGTCAAATTTCTCTTTCATTTGGACTGAGTGAACAGCCTACCCTAGTACACTTTGCGCAGTGAAAAGTACGCCGAGAAAAGCTGTAGACTGAGACCATGATTTCTGAAACTGCATTTAGACTATAGGCATGCTGGTACTTGAATGAAACGTCTTTCCACTCAAAGTTTGAATATCAAATTATCTCGTGGGTATAAATCATCTGCACTACTAAAGTTGCTTATAGCAGGGAAAGAGATATGATTAAAAGTTTTGTTACTGTATTAAAAATACATCTTTATACCTAATTATTTAACATTTTTACACTGATCATTTACGACCAGCAGAAAATACACCTACACCCTTCTTTGAAATCTTGGCTTGTGTTTAGGCGTCTGGAATGCACAGAATGCACGAGTGGAAATACTTGTCAAAGTGTGTTTATGAAGAGTTCAATGTTTTTTAACCCTTAAAGAGTAATTTTATAAATCAACAGCTTTCCTGAGCACACTCAGGATGCTTAATGCTCAGAGTGCACCAAGGAAAACTGTAGACTAGGGTTTAACTATTCTTTAAAAACATCTTTGCAACATTTCTTCAAATTGTTTTCTTAAAAGTGCAGGATAATAGACCCTCTTCCGGTTGAAAGACACAGTTGGCATCTATCTATAACAAAGTTAATAATATATAAGTCGAACACATTCTGAAAATGTACAAGTAGCATTAGGACTATAAAGTGATGGTAATGTGGCAACGTCTGTATTCTGTGTGTATATTACAACCTGGAACTCACTTTGTTTCTGATTTTCTTTTCTCACTTTCAAATTGTTTGTCACGCTTTGAGCAAGTTAACGTCAATAGGTGATGACCCCCTCCCCCACCTCCACCCCCTAACGTCAAATGCCGTTAAGCGTGACAAGGGACATGGCCCCTAAGGTGGTGCGTTTTCAGGACATAAAGGAGTTAATTTCTTAAAGATGGCACATCAGTACCCTACAATAACTAGAGAGATAACATTCCCTCACAGCAAACCTGTAATTTAAAGGCAGTCGTAGTAAAAAACATATTTTGATGAGTTGGCATACCTTGCCCAGCAGCCATATTGAATTCTGTATTACTTAATCACTACAGCTCTTCAAGAGTGATCTCATCTGATTCTTTGACCATAAAAACATTGGTATAGACACAAATGTCATCTTGCTAGCATGCTTACTTTTTGAGATATTACCAAAAAAACTGAATTTAAGCAATGGCCGCTTTAATTTGCATATTTCCCGAAATGCTCAACAGTGACGCACGGTCATCAACTGGATTCTCAGAAGGGACTACCTGGGCTACCAGAATCTGCAAAGAAAAAACTTTATCCACTGGATCCAGGTTCAGCCCCATGACCCCCCGTCTATAGTACCACGTGTCTACCTTTCAAATAGGCTAAACTGTGTTATCGCAATACGCTGAAAGATTGAACAGGTCTTTATTTATTTGTTGGTTGGTTGGTTGGTTGTTTTTTATTTATTTATTTATTTATTTATTTGTTTGTTTGTTTGTTTGTTTGTTTGTTTGTTTGTTTGTTTATTTATTTATTTATTTATTTAGTGTTGTGGTTAGCAAAACCAGAAAAGTCTATTTAAATTGTATCGGTATTCGCTGTTGATTTAGCACACGAAAGTCCTCGAGGGTATAATTGTGAAAAGGGATAATACGCATTTGGAATTTATCGAGGCGCTAGACAGGCTCAAGAACTCCATGGCTTCTCTTGATTTTGGTTTCCTGCCTTGGAGAAAAGAACATTTTTATTGCAGTTTTTGTCAAAGATCACCTACAAACAATCGCACAAACATGAAAGATGGGTTAAACATACACGCATTTATTTCACAGGGCGCTCATTGTAAGTCCTTTAGCGCGAAGTCCTTTGAGGAAGACAAACATAAGTACAGAGGTTTTCGTCTGATGGCTCGTCGCATGAATTTGGAAACACATCAAGCCTTCAAACTATAAGAACTGGGATTACATATAATATATTGATTTCTGTATGAAACTTTGCCCATGTAAATCAGATGGCAGATGTTATAAAATGAGCACTGTGTTATGACAGACTATATATGATCCCAAGAAAGATCACAGGGGCTGCCATACTTTAATTTTATTGCGAGAAAATATAAAATCGGGATGAGCGCCGGTTGCAGACCTTTTCAAAGACTAAGCAAGTCCATAAACTACGCCAATAATAAAGTCCTTCAGCTGCTTTGTGTATCGTACGAGTGAACTATGGGTCGTGAAGGAAAATTACCATCAAAGTTAAGATTAAATATACGACATCAGGGGATATTTGAAAGGATCTGGCTATTGTATAAAGATAACGGGTCATTGTCTGCTGGAAGGAATAGAGGCGTCTGCAGGCAGGAAAAGTGGTGTTCTGACCTGACGTTGCCTTGCTGCAAGCGCTGCAAGGACCCAGCTCTCTCGACCACAGAAAGATCGTTACTGATAAAACTCGAAGGGTCCGATGCTTAAATGAGCTGATATGTGGTGCGAAAGTTTGAAGGTATTTATTCAGTGCTTCAGTGGGCTGGCGGGGAAAAGTTACAAATGCTTGCAACAGTGCTCGAATGAAAGAGCGAGATCAATGCTTGAAAAGCAGTGAGCTGACGATGCGGCGGCCTTCCAAGGATTTGGAAGACTCGATAATAAGTTGCCTTCAACCAAAAGACCGGTGAAAACTCTAAGAAGATTCAAGTGCTCAAGTGACACGTTACAGATTACTACGGTGACTCCTGCAAAACCAATGTGCAAGTGACCTGAAAGCGTTTCAAGTGCTAAAACCTGAGAAGTCCGAGCTCCGGTAAGCTGAAAGTAATCATCGAATGGCTGAAGGAGTCAACCCTAAGATGACATTAAAATTTCAAATTCTTGAAAGATTCAGTGTTAAGATTGCCCAGAAAGGCTTCTCAAAAATTCCAAATGTGAGACAACATGATAATCTCAAATTCATGAAAGATTCAGTGTGAAGATTACCCAGAGGAGGTTGTCAAAATGCTTGAAGGTTAAAGTGCTCAGTTAATGCCACATGTTTTTTCAAATGCTTGTAGAATGCGCACTTCAACATGACAAAGGTTGTCATGCGTTTCAGAGTTACTCAATGAGAAAAAACTCACTGAAGGTCCTGCTATAAACTTGTATCATCGAGACACTCGCATTTGTTTATTCTTTGTCACCACATGAAAATTTTGAAACTAGAGGCCTGGCTGAAGAGTCCGTGCTCAGCTGGTCTATCTTGCCTCACCAAAGTAAGTCCAAAAGAAAGTGTTCATTGAGCTGAACAACGCTACGCCTAAGCGGAAGCCAGTAGTTTCCCAGGATAAAAATGTAAACTGGTATGAGAATGCCGACTGTCTTAAATAGTAAGTAATGGGAATGAATGCAGCAAATGTAATGATACATACCCAAAATGGATAATGGGTTAAAAATCTGGAGTGTAAAGCAGCCTTTTGTGAGCAACATTTTCGGCTCTGTGAGCGGGAACACATCTACCAAGCTTCAGTTTAACCTAAGTAACTTTTACAGAAACGGGTAAAAATTGCAATGTGACCTTGGAAATCAGGTTAAGGTCTTCCATCTTGAACATATTCATACAAGTCCATCTAAAGCAAACCCTCTCAAGTTTGAATAAAATCGAGTAGAAACGTTTTAAATAACATAACAATGTGGTTTTTTCGTCATTGACTTCAATCTGATCCCAACTAAATTAAAGGGAATCTGGTTGACTGCTTCGGAAGAAGAAGTAGAAAATGTGAAGAACCGTCGCAATCCCCGTTGACTTACATGATAAAGAATAACAATGCATGCATCAACAGATAAGCACCCGAACTGAAAAATTCGTTAAAAATCAGGGATCCCCAGCAACACCACCTGGTCAACAACTTTGCTTGACCCTTCCACAAGGGAAGTTTCCAATATATTCCAGCATAAAACGTGTGGCGGTTTTGGAGAGGAAGTCGAAAATGGAAAAAAAATCACACAAATAGAAAACAAAGTCGCATCTCCGACTTTTGAGCAAATTAACTTTTATGGGTTCCAGGAAGTGTGTCTGTGCAATTTTTAAGCAATCCACTAGCGGTTTTCGAGAATTTTTTTTTTTGGGGGGGGGGGAGGGGGTTAACAAAATGAAAAAAAAAGCACAGAAAACCTCAAAAATTGTGTGTACTTGAGAAAAATTGTAAGAAGTTTACCATGGTAGATGCCCACCAAGTTTAAAGAACATCCGACCATCAGTTTCGCACAAATCGGAAACGTAGATGTGAGCGAATGACGGATGTACGCTGGACGACTGTATATCATGTAAGCTGCAGCTGGGTCATGTCAGAGATGAAAATGTCGCCGCTTTGTCTTGAAACCAAAAACTGAAAAAATCATGTGTACTTAAATATTCTGGGCTGTCCCTCAGCTATTTGACAATGTCGATAAATGGGTTTCATTGTAATTTATATTGTCTCTCTATGCTGCAACTATGAGGCATATTGTGTTTGAGATTATGGCATAAACACTAATCTGCCTTTGGGGATTTGTATTTGCGCTGGGAAATCATTGTTTTTCTAACAGATTTGATCGGTACTAAAATATCATATTTATCGTGAAGACATGATCACTTAATGAATGATTATATGTATAGTATAGTATAAACATATTTATTTTCTCTGGATTGCCTATAGTACACAAAGACTAATCTGGAGGCTCTCCAGTACATAAAAGGACGCACAGGAATATATACAATACACACTGGACGAGAACAGAAGACTAAATTCACGGCTTGTACACGAATAATACAACTGATGCCAGATAGTGGAGACTTATAATTAGATCATATACTAAATTAGTAGATGAAACGTCTGGATTCTGATAAGAATGTCTGAACAGCCTCAAAGATGAATACATTATCAGTGTCTGGCAAGTCCTCACTACCTTTCAAGAGAATATTTAGTAAAATGTCACTAGAGCACTGAACTATTAAAGTCGGATTTACACCTGGAGCGAGTAAGTGACACGCAGTGTTCAGTAGACGGACCCTTTGCACAGTGAACTTGGGGCAGAACAAAAGGTAATGTTTCGTATCTTCAGTGGTATGAGAGCATGCACACGTTGAGGCTGGAAGGATATTGACATGATGTAGATGGGCATTTAAAACAGAGAAGTTAAGACGTAGCTGCGTGTGGCATATGTTCAGAAAACGACTTCCATGTTTAAAGTATGTGGGCTTTTTGTCAACACTTAAGAGTAATAGATTTAATTTAGATTTAAACTGCGGCAGGGAATTGGTGAGACGAGCATCAACCGGGAGGTTATTCCATAATTTGATAGCAGACGGGAGAAATGAATCGCCGAAGCGATTGGTGGTGAACCTAATTTGGCGTAATTCAGTACGATTTCTCAAAAGGCGCCCAGTAGTGAATGCAACGTCACGAGGAACGAGATCATGTAGGTATTGTGGAGTTAACCTATTGTACATTTTAAAGAAAAGAATAAGTTTAAAGTATTTCCTCCGGTTTGCCAGAGTTTGCCATTCAAGCTCTTCGAGAAGTAAGACACGTGGAGTGTATCCAGTTGCGCCAAGGCAGATCCTGGCTGCCTCATACTGAACAGCTTCTATAGATTGTGACAGGTTTTCAGTGCAATTGTCAAACAGGACACACCCATATTCGAGGATAGGACGAATCATTGTACTGTACAGCCGTATGAGTGTTTGGCGGGAGAGTTTATATTTGAGTCTGCGTAAAAGAGCAAGCCGTTGGCTGGCTTTATTAACAATACGTGTTATATGCTGGTGCCATGACAAGTTACTTGAGAGTGTAACTCCAAGGTGAGTATGTAGAGTGGCCTCAGGTATCGGTGTGTTTCCAAGAAGTAGGGGAGGATGATCTGGCTTATGTCGTTTAGCTGAGAAGGTCATTGAGATGGATTTTATGGCATTAAATGTCATACGTCAGAGCTTGCCCCAACGATGAATTTGTGTAAGATTATAATTAAGGTTTTCAGCTGTGGCCATTGGTTCGTGGACAATTTCAAGAATACTGGTATCATCTGCGAATAAACGGATGTCACAGGTGATGTTGACAGTGATGTCGTTGATGTAAACGAGGAAAAGTAGGGGACCAAGGATCGAACCTTGGGGCACTCCAGCCTCTATAGGGAGCCAAGGTGAGGTCTGTCCTCCAATAGTAACACGTTGAAGTCGGTTTGAGAGATAGCTTTCTATAAATAGTAACACAGGATCTTATGTGATGGAATATGTAAATTAAGTCCTTAAGCTGACTCTTGGTCATTGGTCTTTCATAAGCGATATCTACTGGATACTGTTCAGAGTTATATATATATATATATATATATA
This sequence comes from Hermodice carunculata, assembly GCA_964020975.1. Lineage (NCBI taxonomy): Eukaryota > Metazoa > Annelida > Polychaeta > Eunicida > Amphinomidae > Hermodice > Hermodice carunculata. Next base: position 41,750,552 of record OZ026620.1, on the reverse strand, counting down.
TATATATATATATATATATATATATATATATATATATATATATATATATATATATCTTCATGTCGCAATTGATTCATGTGCATGTATGTTTAAACAGTTGCAACACTTGCAACAACTCCAAAACTATGTGTTTTACTTGACATATTTAAATGTCAGGAACCAATTTGATGACAATGCTGCCTATGTTTATTGAACGGTAAAGTTTACCTCGGCCTCGTTAAATGTAATTTTTTTCACCAGCAAATTAGGGAACTACATAGAATACAACTGTTCTCAACAAATATAACTGTCAAACATATTTGCATGCCTTTGTTGTTTACTAAGAGCTATCTTTTCTTTAACCTTTAACCACTCTGCTCATTAAAACATAAATGTGTATGTGTCATAGAATAGCATTGATTACGTTAATGTGCAAATCGACAAGCTTCAAGTTAGAAGAAACGTATTTAGCCCAGAGAAACACATCTGCAGTCAGTCAAACTTATTGAAGACTGCAGACATGTTCATAGTACACATGGGCATATGTAGAATCATGTAATTATTATTAGGACCATTTATTTGTTGAAAGATATTTCCTCTTATACCACTGCAACTCACAACATCCAAATGTTCTGCTGGCCAATGGTTTAATCGAAAAGGGATGGAGAACTCAATGGATGAAAACCCTTTACCTTGCTTAAGCTACACGATTTCATGTATTAGCTAGTGACGAAATAATGGTGTCCACAGATGGAGGCTAATGGCAACAACAAATAATACTATGTGTGTGTTAACTGGGGAATGAAGACATAGATGGTCATCAGGTTTACCATCTTGTAATTAAGCGTAAAAATGCATATGTGTGCCGTGTTTTCCCACCGAGAGCTAGATTTGTAATTGAACTTGAGCAATTACGGTATAGACGCAACACGGCACCATATACATACAAGTCGACGGCCATTAAAGCCATCTGGTGGTTCCCATATAAGGTACAAGAACTGATAGTGAAGCTCAAGAGTGTTTGTTGTATTGATCATTTCATTTGCATAAATGTGTGGAAAGTCCAAGTGCTAGCTTGACACCCTCCCGGTTTTCTCTTCTCAATGGCGACCTCTAACACTTTCACTTGTAGTCTGTAATCCTAACAGCTGAAATTTTGTATCAAAAGAAAACATTTCAAACTCAAAACTTAAGTGGGCTTTTTTAAGAACTGTTTACACGTGTGGCTTTACGAGATTCTACAATTATTTAAATAAATTGAGTAAATAAATAAATGAACAAACAAATAAATAAATACGTACTTTAACCATAGAGCTGCACCATTCCTATCGCATTTGAAGTGGTATTCCTGCATGTTAGAAACGGATGTTTACAGGCGTGTATTAAATCAAACTGGATCAACAATTTTATTACACAGCTGGATGATCTCCATCGCCCAAAAATGATATGCCTACTATTGATCAGTTTCGGTGGACTAACTTGCAGACTTTGAAAGATTAAGTCTCTAAAAGTTAAATAAAGTTTCTAAGATAAAGCACGCCGTATTTATATCAAATGTGCCTACCTGCCAATAAGTTCACTTCCCGTGGATGAAATCTCAGATCAAAGTGACGAGAATCAGTGGCATTATTTAAGCACAGTATCTCTTTCTCAGACGTAAAAATTCGTTTTTCGATGCTAAAGCGCCAACTTTGTAATTTGCATTCCAGCATTGCTGGGGTGTTCAGACCCCTGGGGTTTTTTTTGGGGGGGGGGGGGGAGGCGGGGGGTGTTGGGTTTTTTTTGAGGGGGAGGTTTATTATTATTATTTTTTTTATTATTTATTTATTTATTTATTTATTTATTTATTTATTTATCTATTTATTTATTTATTATTGTTATTATTATTATTATTATTATTATTATTATTATTATTATTATTATTATTATTATTATTATTATTATTATTATTATTATTATCATATTTTTATTTTTATTTATTTATTTATTTATTTATTTATTTATCTATCTATTTATTTATTTATTTGCTGCTTGCAAATGCAAGTACAGAGGTAAGACTTTGTTTATTCTTTCTCGGCGGGTGATTGGGTATCAGAAAACTGAATCTGTGATTGCCTAATGTCAGACAACATTCCTCAGCACGGCTAGTTTCCAGCCGAAGACCATTGGCATAATCTGCATTCAGAACATGAACTTTTTGCAGATGTTTGATATGCAATGTCCTCTTTAGTCAAATCCCGTTTCATTTGCCTATGGATATCTGCCAAGCAACAACCAGCAAACGCTACGAAGGGACGTGTGTGTGGAATAGTGGGTTGTTGATGTTTAGGAGCATCTTCACTTGGATTTCCACTTGGACTCTCGTTCAAGAGCATGCCCACTGCGTCAGGCATGCGCACTTACTTTTATACACTTCTAAGAAAACTTTCGAGTCAAACAATATGCATTCACATTGTTAGTATATGCTTAAATTTAGCAGAGTATCGGTCTATCCGGTTTCACTGTTGTCAGGTGGGTTTCTATTTGAAGGTAATGTCCTCTGACATGAATAACACAATACAGGTGTCTTTCAGGTTGACACGGCCCTCGCATAGGCCTAAACCGAAATGTTGAAATAGGCTTATCTTGATGTCTGTATCGCAAAAAGGTTTGGTTTTTTTTTCTTTTTTTTTTTTTTTTTTGTTCTATGTGGGAATAAAAAAAACGTTCGCAATAATCACTCATGAAAAAATGTCTTTTCCAGAGACAACAACCTGCAGAACCCAGCAAAAGGGAGATATTTATGAAGACAGGTGCTCTCAGCAAGAGACCCTATTCACTTACTATTGGGAGCACTGTGAATCAGGCGGGAGGTTGTTAAGTTTGATTGATTTTCATGACAAGAATGCAGAAGATCTACCGCCCAAGCCGGGAGGGATGGAGTTTGCTTTTCACGCGTCTCTGTATTTTAGGGTTATTAGCGTGTGTATACCCAGGTTAATCTACTTTGCGATGTGTTTTATTATGAAGTTACAACCTTTTCGTGCGTCAAAATTAATTTCGACAAGAAAGTCTCATGGAATTCCTGGAACGTAATTGAATTACGACTTCAAACTTATCTATGAATATGTGACTTAATAGAAGATGGATTTGGTTTTAAAAATTTTCTTCTTGTCTCCCTTTTCCATGACTGCGCGCGGTGCGTGTTTGCCGGAACACGTACACAGAGGTACCCATACGCCCGAAACGTAAACAGCCAGCTTGGGCTTGTCTGCAAAGAAAAAATTGGTGAAGAAGGTGTTTACCGAATATAAAATTGGGACGAATGTTTGGTAGGCCTATAATAAGTCTTGTAATGGAGTGTCACACATTTTAATATTCATTAATTTTAAAATTTTAGGATATATATATATGTATATATGTGTGTGTGTGTCTGTGTGTGTGTGTGTGTCTGTGTGTGTATGCACTGCAATATGAGGCACCATTGCTAAACTGTGAAGTGTGATGTCCGACAATAAGGTTAGCACAAAAGTGGACGGTCAGTACAAAGAATGTCCAAATTGAATTTTATGGAGAATAGAAAAGGCGACCCAAGGACTGCAAATAACCATCTTAATCAGATGGACATCTCATACACAACGTGCAGCAATTTGTATTTTCTAAAAGAGAAAAGCTCAAGAAATGATGGTAATCGTTTGCTTGAGGCCTCCTGGTAGCGTAGGTAGCCTGACCAGTTGGTGACTCGGTCCAGAAAATCCATACATTCTTGCTGAATATTCAACAGACTAACGACATGGAACAGCACTTAACTCAAGAGATAGATGATTTGTAGGAGATCGTGGAAAGCTGCATTAACAGCCGGCTACGTCAAATTTGAAATTCATTATTTGCATAATCTTGTACTTACACAAGGTTCGCTTTAAACAAGATCCTGTTTTAGAGTGCAAGTTTAGTGCGAATATGCAGGTATAACTGAACAATGCGATTATCTCTATCGAAAGATTAATGATGTTAACATTGATGATCAAATCTGAAGAATGGTTCACATGATGTAAATTCCACATGCTGACTATCAATGATTATGCAAAGTATGACCCACTGTGCTGAAAACATGTGTGCTCAAAAATACTTTATGGCGACGTTATTGAACCTAAAATTATGGTGCAAAATAGATGGATCAAACCCGAGATAACTGTGCATTTTTTTAATATAAAGATTATCGGTTATACAACACAAGGCACTGTTAAGAAAGGGAAAAAAACTTACAGTATAATGTCCTCGTCGTTTAAAACATTACCAGAGTAAATGAAAGAGGAAAACCTCAGTCTATGATGGTAAAAGACATCATCGCAATCCGACTGAGTGAGATATGTCGATACTGAATTGTAACATTAACATACTTACAGGTGTCAAATATTAGCAAAGTTTTATTGACCCATGTACACGCCAGACATTAAATCATGTTGGGGTATATTTGTATTATTCATGGGGCTGAACTTACTCATTACTGTTGGGAATACATACAGACAAGACGTGGCTCGTGATGTGTCGTATGTCAGACAAAATTGATAGTGTTAATTAAATGAGACAAGCAAAAAGCGCACATCACATTTACATTTTTTAATGCCCAATATTTCATTGCTTTCCACACTTGACAAAAGAAGGAGCATCGTATTGATACAGGTAGCAAATTCATTATGTTAGTAGTATCGCCTTCTAACCTCGAACGATGAAAGCTCATTTAAAAAGTTCTACCTAACATACATCTAAGTTGAATTTGTTACGGCGCAAATGCAGAGAAGCACTTGTAAATTACGGTAACACAATTGACAATTGCAACACATTAATATAAGTTTACAACATCCCAATGACAAATTTCATAACTCACTGTCAAATTACAGTAGCTTATCGTCATAACTTACTGTCGAATTATAACAGCTTAATGTCAGATTACAACACCTTACGGTCAAGTTAGAGCATGTTACTGTCAAGATACAGCACAGTGCTGTCAAATCACAGTTACATACTGTCAATAACTGGACGTCAACTGACAGCAGCTGAACGTCAAATTAAGGTACCGCCACACTTTCAGCAAAATAACATCAAAATTACAGCACGTCGCTGTCAACTTAAATCATTTTCCTTTTTGTTTATTAAACTTTTTGTTTTCTTCACCCAGCAACCCCATTGATGTTAAAGGTATAATCCTTGTGCAGGTGCCAGGGTGATGTATTACGCAGGACATTGAATAGAAGACAGCATAATATCCTACATCTATCAGTCTTCTAGTATAGTCCAACGCAACGACTCCTGTGGTCATTAACACTCCTTTGGCTACAATAAAGTCGTATTTTGTGCAACAGTATTACTGTCAAATTCCAGCACCTTACTGTCCAACCACAGCAACTTGCCATCAAATTACAGTACCATGACAACAGTTACAATAACTGCCTGGCAGAACAGTTGTCAATCGTCGGCATAACAATCCCTTTTGTGTTGTTTCAAATGTCCCATTAGTTGCAAATTCCAAATTCACATTTTATTTTTACTCTGGGCGTTATGAAAGCAAATTGTATTTTGTTTTATGGCAAAAACTAAATTAGCAGAAAAACAAATATGTCCTGAATCATATTAGAATATATTTTCTGTACGGCACATAAAGTTATACTGGTTTTATTTTGCTACTGTTAATGTATCATTCATTGGTGGCTACGTTTGGCTTCAGAATGTTATGTGATACCTTTTTGCTGTTATTGAAATTGTGTCTCAATAGGTGGTAGAAATCCAAGACCTGTTATCTGACAGTGGTGACAGCGGGAGAAATTTCATTTTACTTCTTGTTTCAAGAGGGCAGCACTGCATAATAATGTTGCAAGCATGCATTGTGTGTTTTCAAATTTGTGTTTTCACAATGCTTGTCAAAAATACGCTTGTCCCAGCTCCTTTCAGGGGCAGATCCAGGATTTGTTGGCAAGCTAAATATGGGAGGGATGAAACAACTGTTATATTTACTGTTTATTTTCATATAAACATAAAAGTTCATAACTTTTGTTGCGTTACTCTTTAAAATAAAGTGTGAGGTTGGTGTTGTGCAGACACCTTTTATTGGAAACATGCAAGATATAAAAAGCGAGTCTGCAGATAGAATCAAAAAGTTATTCCAGTGTTTACCTGTCTTAGGCAGGAAACACGACTTGCCAGCATTGCGTCACTGTGTATGAATATGTGATTCACCCTCTGTTCATAAACTTCATCATGGAAAAATATCTGTCAAACCAAACAACACAAACAGGCTGATAACTTCATGTAATATAGTCCAGCTGAAACAGAGAACCAATTACAGGTAAATGGCTCCCAAAAGTGTGAGCACAAGACAACCAAGACTATTCAGTAGGGTAACTGGCACCTGATTGCCTGCAATGGTGTATTCATACCGGGAGGCCGAAGATATGTGCTGGGGCCACCGAGGCCGCGAAGGAGTTCCTGTGCACCGCCTCGGCGGTGTCCGGGGCCGAGCCCCCCGGAAGCTTGTAATTTTATGAATTTCTGGAGGCCATTTTTTTCACAGTTTGCTGCCATCAAAATAGTCATTTTCGTTCTGACTGTAAATTCTTGCCATTATTCTTTCTCTGGCCATCACAACATGTTCCTCTGAAAAACATAGGTCTTTACCTGTCATTAAAATTATCTGTTGTCATAAGTTTCCCGCTCTATAAATTAAGGGACACAAGAGCAGTTTTATCTTTGAATTTACACACACACACACACACACACACACACACACACACAGATATATATATATATATATATTGCGTCAGGGATCATTGACGATTTACGGCACTCAGTCTTCTCCAGTTCGATCTGCCTCATTTACATACACTAGAAATATTTCAGCTGGTTTTTATTTTATTTTTGTTTAATGTTTTAGTTTTCTTTACTGTTGCAAGGTGACCACGTGCAAACAGATCCCACTGTAGCCTATACAGATGCTGATAGGTTTACCAGGCGACATTCTTACTATAAAATACTTTGTCTAACACAAAGTTTCATGGTTGAACCTCAAATATTTTTTGAGATACATGCAACACAAATGTGACAAGTCTAACGTCAAATAAACACTTTCCCTTAGCTAATTAACGATTAATTAACACAAGGGAGAAACAACACCCCAGGTACACCCCCTTATATATTGATAGATGTTTCCACAAAGTTGCATGGTTGTACCTCTCGTGCTTTTGCAGATATACGCGACACAAATGTAACAATTCTAATGTTGGACAGACGAACGGACGGACAAGGGCAAATCTATTTGCCCCCACCCCTCCCCAGCGTGGGGACATAAAAACAAACTGTTCTATAATACAATAAATGTTCCAGTCTTCTGGATATATGATCATGTGCTGCCTAATGTAAAAACAGACGGGTAGTGTCGAATTTAACCTTACCTTTGCTTGGGCAACAGAAGTCATTATCAAAAACTGCTAACACGACTAAAGATGTATGTGTAAAACACATGCATTGCACGCCAACTTCTCAGGACCTAATGTGACATTGTGAACATTACGTGTTATTATTATTTTTTTTTTTTTAAATTCGCACGTCTTTGTATTTCGGGGGTCGTCCCTATTATAGTCATTGCTGCCTTTGCCGTGTGTGTGTGTGTGTGTTTGTGGATCTCTCCCGGCTCGCTCCTCCACGCAGTGGATCCGCGTATGCCATCACCCAAAACGTGAACATTGCCGGCAGTACAGACTACAAACGTTGAAACATGGAATGCAGCTATAACTAATCTTGATAGGAAACATTTCTGACTTTCAATTTCTTTTATGAAAATGGAAATCAGTGTAAAGCTTTAGCACTTGATGTACGACGCTATTTTTCACGAGAAATCTTGTCAGGTATAATGATATCAAAAGGAAAATTAGGTCACTTTTAGAAAATACAAGTCCTATACCACATGAGGTGCTTCAAGTGGTCTACAAGTGATCCCACTATACCAAAATGCCTTCCTGCGATTCTATTAAACAACTCTTTGAAAGACAGATCCATATCTAGACACCGCCGTGATCAATAAACAACTGCCAACATTTTACTTCCATGACAAGCTGTGTGGGCCTGGAATTTCTCACAAAAGAAAATCAAGACGTTCATGACAATAAAAAAAGCACATAATCTGTTTGATATTTTGATTCATATGCCCATATTCGTTTAATTTTATTTTTGTGTATTATAGAGATTTATATATCCTGAGATCACCTCTAAATCCGAAAAACAAACAAAAGCTTCGGAGGCGTAGATCAGGAAACTTCATCGTCCCAGGCCAATGTCAACTTCTTGTTTGCTTTGAATTTAGATTTGTACAAGCATTAACTCATACCAGAGCTGCAGGTAGGCCTGTCATTGGTTGTGTGGCCCTGTCTGTAATTCGAAAAGCCCACAGCACGTCTTCAAGTCGCATAGGTGAAACGTTGGAAGACGCGTATATGTCTGTACAAGATATGCTTGCATATGAACGTATACTCTACACCTGATTTGTTCAGTGGCATTCTTCCAGTCAGTATATGCATTCGTTGCCACGAGTTGAACCCGACGGGAAACGGTATCAACGCAGTTGAATCTGGATAGAAAGAGTCAACTATGCAATAGAGACAGGTGGCCATATGACTTAGCTGTCAATGATAAAATCGTATGCGGAATGTGCATCTATTGCTCTTTGAAGTATTGTCCACAAGTCGGGAGCCCGAGACAGTGAAATGATTTACAAAGTGCAAGCTGTCAGGTTGTTTGCAGAATATCTAGTTTTGGTGAATGTATAGTTTGGTGCTTGGCTGGTTGACGGCAGACAGCTGTGAAATTTGGTTCATGGAGAAAATGACTTGTATTGATAAAGGTGCCTGGCTGAGAGCCCCTCCAAAAGTCCTGCATGGATGCATGAAATTCAACCTGAGAAGAAAAGGTATTGCATTGTGCACGAAAAATTGCGTTATGTGAAAATCACGACAGTTTGCAGACATTGGTACTGTTTGCTTTTAGGTGCCTTATGTTTTGCTCAAACATGGTCCTCCTGTGTATAAAAGGGCACCACACCAACTAGAAAAAAAAAGATTTGCTTTGAAACAAATCTGTCTGTGTGCCTTCAATAGTTGTAAATATTAAATGCTACAACTTTTGTCCTTTGGTACTTCACATTCCATTAAGCTTATGGCTGGATGAAAATTTCAAAGTCTAAATAACCTTGGCCTCTGACCTTTACGGGTAACATGTACATTGCAAAAATGTACAGTGTTACAATACCCACAATTTAAGCCCAACATGAACCAAACCAGATGAAAATTGACCAAGTTATGGCAAGATGAAACTTTCAAAGGGCCAAATGACCATGACATTTGCCCTTTAGAGAAGGGGGTAAGGGGGGGGGGGGTTCAGTATGCTGGTACAGGTAATTATTTTTCTAGAGTACGCAGTGCGGAAAATAAAAATCTTTCAAAATTTTGGATAGTACGAAGTACTGAAAATAAGAGGGCTTCCAGTATGCCAGTATGGTAAATAAAAAGCCCCAGTACGCCAGTACGGGAAACCCCTTTCCCACCCTCTTTAGAGGATACATGTTTTTACAAAAATGTGCAGCGTTGCAATACGTACAATTTGAGTCCAACATAATTAGAATTGGATGGAAATTGGCCAAGTTATGGCTGAATGAAACTTTCAAAGGACCAAATGACATTGACCGTTGACCTTTAAAGGTCAGATATCAGTTTTAAAAATGTGCAGTGTTACAATAGCTACAATTTTAGCCCAACATGATCAAAATTAAACAAAAGTTGACCAAGTTATCGAAAAAAGCTACCATCGACAGTGGCTTTTGACCTTGAAAGGACCTTTGACCTTGAGATGACCTCTACCCGAAGTGAACCTTGACCTTTAAAATGACATTATGGCCTAAAATGGACATTTGGCCTTGACACGACTTTTGTCCTTTACATGACCTTGACACTTGTGATGACCTTTGCCTTGCCATGATCGAACTCCTATACACTTGGAACCACATCTACTGTAGTATATAAGATATTGAAGATTTAAAACTTTAATTGGCCGTCATTTGCATAATTTTGAAAAGCTTGACCCCTCATTATGAAAAAACAAGACTTCATCTATGGAAGTATAATTGTGCCAGGTTTGGAGTTTCTACGCGTAATACTTTTCAAATGAAATGTCGGACAAATTTGCCTGTAAAGAAAGAAAGAAAGAAAGAAAGAAAGAAAGAAAGAAAGAAAGAAAGAAAGAACGAAAGAAAGAAAGAAAGAAAAACAATATGTCTGTGTTGGCACACAGACATAGTTAATCTTTCGCAATACCCAGTAAACACGAATGTATTATTTTATCAAATCTGCGATACCGCGTCGTACCAGCCTAATATCTTAGCGATTTTCTTTCTTTTTTTTTAAATTATTATTATTATTATTATGGAAACTATCACTAACCGTCAGACCTAAAAGTGTATTGCAATTTTACCCTTAGCATTATGATATAGCTTGTATACATTTCCCTTACTTAACTGTTCTAAATTGTAGTAAGCCATACTTTCGCTCTTTTCAAGGTGGATACTAGGTATATGCCGCTCTGAAGGCTCCTCTTTTCAGCGAAATTTCCTTAACAAAGGCCCAGTATTTTGCCAAAAATTTCCTTAAAAAGGGTAATTTTTTTCTCTTATTGGCCAAAATTAGGGAAATTTTCCCTGAGGTCAAAATTTTCTTCCTAGACCACTTTTCACGCTAATTTGGGACCATATTTTCTACTATTTCGGTTAAAAAATTCCCTGACAAAGGTATCATTGTTTTGAAAAAGTACCCTAACAAAAGGTGAGATTTTGAAACGTCGAGCTGCATCCCCCCCTCCCCCATGGTGCAGTAATAACAGTGATAATTGCAACTGCTAGGAGCGAATATTTGAAGACAGTTGTCCGGTGATGTTTTTGGACGTGGTAAACAGTTTAACCGAATCGAAATGGTGTTATTTTTCTTTTGTTGTTTGTGCACGGATAACGGTATATTTTCTAAAAGCTTTCACCAGAGCGCTTGAAGCGCAATACCCCCGGCCCAAAGGCCGCCGAGGAAAGCTTTTCACCTGGACTATTATATCCTGTGCAACTACAGACATGCCGGCACTTGAATGAAACAGTCTTTCCACAAGGAACATAAATCTGGCACCGTTCGTTTTAAGCAGTTCTACTTTAGTGGCAGTTGGCACTGAAAGAGCTGCGAGGTGTGTCGCTTGTAATGTATGATATCTATTAACGTAATGTCCAACCTGGCAAAGTGAGTTCACCTCTGAGCCAAATGTCACAGAAATATACATTCCTACATGATAAACCTGTATACCTAATTGACCACAAGGCTTTGCAGAATCTGTCTCCACTTAGTGTGGAATGTTACGTTCAAAGTTGTACTACCAGAAGCGTTTTCGATAAAAAAAAAAGTGTTTTTGTTAAATTTTGGATATGCCTTGAAAAATATACATAATAAAATGGCCAAAGTTGTGCTGTTATGATTTCAATACAAGTATCTACAAAAAAGTATCATGGCTCTTTCATAACTGCAACTTTTTTTTCAATGATGACAGAAAAATTACAAAATAACTGATCTTATTAAAATAGATAAAGTTGGTGGACTCTTCATTTCAGACGCACATTTAAAAAAATTGTTGATTTCTTATGAAGTCCCTGATATAATTGTGCTGTAAAAATTTTTTAGAGTAAATCGTTTTTCTTTGATTCAAATCTGATGGTTAGTTTTAGAGAAATATTCCACATAAACTGGACGTTTTGCTGCAAATACTTGTAGTCTGAAACCAAGATTCAAAGGTTAACGCAGTCCATTGACTACTATGTGAGCATTAAAAGTATTCTCTTAATTTCTTCAAATTGTATTGGAACTAGAACTACCAAATTTGGACAAATGATAGACAATGTACATGTCTAACAAAACGTCCTAAAATCTTAAAACAAAACAAAAATTATCCAAAACCGGTCAGACAAGACGTTAAATGAGTAGACTGTCTTTGGTGGGCATGACTTCTGAAAATCAAGTCCCCCTTGACATTGTGATGGTTTAGATCAGGTTTTTTCGCACTCATTCTCTTTCTTATTAACCCTTTCTTCCTTTGTTTCTTGTATCTATTTATTATACATGTGTCTCACCTTTCTATCAGGAAAAAAGTACAGAAAGTTTGCGCAGTCTCCGTCGCTAAAATGTTAAAAATATTCTCAAGCTTGATAACTCTATATCGGCATCCTACAAATAGCTTATAGACCATCTGATGTTAATCTCTCAATTTGATCAAAACCTGACGACCCACTTTTCGAGCTAAATGAATCAAAAGTTCGAAAAGGCCACGCGTTGCGCTCCATGGAATAATTGCTTTATCTCGGTGATGGTACCTGCGTGGTTATCTTCCTTCAAGATCCCCAAAGGTTTCATTTCCTCATCTTTCATAAAGCATTCAAGTACATTTGTTAGCTGTTAGGTAAGTTCACATGTTCAATTTCGAGTTCAATGAAAATGGAAATTTATTTGCGACTTTAACTTTAAAATGCGGTTACGTGACATGTTGGCCTTTCACCCCAAATTGTGCACATCACCAAGGACGTCACGGAGATGTCTGTGTCTGAAGAGATAGTGAGCCCAAGGCTACCCAAATATAGGATGAGCAGGGCTGTGCCTGCGGTCACGACGTACAGAAGTTAAGCTCGTTGACAATGATTTCGGACTTAAGGGCATCATAAAACTTTTCTTAAAGGAGCTGCATGACATATTTACAGGGCGTTCGCTAGCGGGCCAAGAAGAGCCGTTGATTCGACCCGGAACCAAGCACGGATCGACAGATTTAGTTATCAGAGGTTGGCTCACATCTAGTCTTACCAACGATTGAGTCAATTTGGTTTTCAATGTCACGCATGTCAGAGTATGCATAGCTGGCATTAGCGTGATCCTCGTAAATGCTGGTACTGTTAACAGTGTGGAACATCTACACTTCCCATCAATAACAGGGCGCTCAGTTTCATCAAGTATCTCATGCTTTGATTATGATCACACAGATAATATGCCTTCCCGTAACAAAACTTATTAATTACCTTCCCTGACTATACAAGTCATTACTAAGTTAAACAGGCCGATACCCTTACTCCTTGATGATCCTCAGTCGTGTATGTAAGAACTGGCATCGTATTATAAATTTATATTCCGAATCACTTTTGTATGATGCCTTCAAATGTAACCAAGAATTAATGATAACAGGAAAATCTCAATGGTTAACCACTGTAAGAGACACTTTGGATCTTATTGGTTGTAAAGATATTTGGGATAATTACGGAGTTAATTTTGAGAATTACCCGACAAAAATGACAAATAAACTGTTCAAAGAACAATTCTTAATGCAATAGGAAAATGAATTCAAAATACAATTCCAATCGGATTTCTACAACCTGTATAATTGAGAAACACCAATCACTTCTATACCTTGTATGTTTTGTGTGTGTGTGTGTGTGTGTGTCTGTGTCTGTGTGTGTGTGTGTGTGTGTGTGTGTGTGTGTGTGTGTGTGTGTGTGTGTGTGTGTGTGTGTGTGCAGCACCTGTCAAAGTTTGAAACTAATTCATGAAATAATGTAAACGTGGTGGAAAATTACGAGCTTCTATATTATTACAAATGCGGGATATTTATATAACCTGCGCTGCCGCCTTGATCCGTATCCTTAAAACACAAACCACGTAGTATTTGTAACACGGCTAGTGAACCACTAAATTAGGCACTATGGTGTTCGCGTAGGGAGCTCACATACCAACTCCTTTTTCCTTTATTCATGATTTGTGGTCCTGTGTGTCCAATCTATCTGTGCAATGGTGTTCCGAAATTTCATCGTTTGTATTGTCATATGTGTACAAGAGGCCCTAATGTGGGCTTGTGAACCTGTCTGCCAGTTGTTTTTTCCATGGAATAAAATATGTTTAAACCAAACCACGAAATACGCAAATGCACGGGCAGATCACAGTATCAAACATTGTAGACTTTCTTGTTTTTTGTCAAACTATGACAACTTTCATAATATATATATATATATATATATATATATATATATATATATATATATATATATATATATATATATATATATATATATATATATATATATATATATATATATATTGTTTAAATAGTCATAGTTGTTTTTTCAAACACACACTGAGCCTGATATCACAAAAAATCTACACGTTTGCAATAAAATATTCTTTATTCCCACAAACGATAGTTCACATGTAACACCCCTGGTTATCCACCAACCCGCCGGTATAGTGGCCGTTAACTAACACCTTTTCCTAGCGACAGCACCTGAGAATTTGACCAAAAAAATAATATGCTTGCCCAGTATTAGAGACTCCAAAAAGAAAAATATTGATCACATAAAACACTATCATGATAGACACCCGGGTTGACTTTTACATATGTTGGAGTCTTACTGAAAAGAATACATAGTGTTGATATCATATTTTGTTTGCAAGGCACCAACTTACTTAGACCTTTATGTATTATAGTCTATGATCATATTTCATCAGAATATGTAACTCCTTGAACCTGATAACACTGTTCTTCGTGACTTGGAGTCATCCCTTTATGTACATATTTGAAACCGTGTATGGAATTGGAGTAAATTGGATCACTTACAATATAATGTCCTGTTAGTGACGTGTTTCGGTATCCTAGATCTACCAACAGTTCAGGGCTACGCTATCAGAGACTGATAAAGGCGCGTGGGATGAGACATAGGAAATGCTATGAAATGATGACGATTCCATTACTACTTAAAATGGGTGCCTAGAAGATATCAAACCTGACAGTTCGTATTTGATTCATTCCTTTTCGCACAGATTTATAATGCTGTCTTAGAGTAAATATGGATAGACCGAAGTTGTTAATGTGACCTGACAAAACTCATGAAAAAAAATCAACATTCTAGTGGGAGTTTATAACAATAATGTGACCATGTTCACATCAGAGTTTATTACAGGCGTGTCTACAATATGCAACATTATTTGAATGCGACAATGTTTCCAGTAAATATGGAGCGATACTGAAAAACAATCGCAACAAGGGATTTGACATGACTATAGGCCTAATACATGTAACAGTGCTCACCTTTTGTCGCACTGCGATACAGAAATCACTTTTTATTGTAGTGAGATATAGGAGTCAATAGATGTGGTATTAACATAAAGTTTAACTGATTTTAGCTTTTGTTTTTATTTTGAGATATTTTGGCAGACATGATGTATGTTTGTCGCAAGTCTAAATTTACAAGTTCCAGCCCCAGTACAACATGAAGAAAGGAGCAAAATACTTTTACTGTTAACATAGAACTCAATGGACTGGGTAAACATTGATCGCGATTACAGACAATAGACGTCAGCACCAAATTGGCCGTATCGCATAGATCTATATGTCCCTAAAATTATTTATTGTTTAATTTTAGTCAAACAAAAACTAATTCTAATTTACTCAATAAACAATTGAAAGCACACGTGTATCAGGGATTGTCTAAGAAATGATAAGTTTTTTTAAAATATGTAATAAAGATGAGGAGTCCACAAACTTTAAAATTTTAACAACTATAAAAACCTCCAGCCATTTTTCTACATTTGCGACGCCACTGAAAGCCGAAGGATTTTTTTGTGATGGGTTTATATCTTAAAAGAAAAAAATACATTTATGAATTTAGTTTAGTTTAAACATATTTATTTTCACTGGATTACCCAATAGTACATGAAATATGACTAATCTAGGGGTTCTCCAGACACGGAGACGCACAAAATGATATATACAAGACGCATAGGACAATACAATGTACAAACATGTGACTATGTACTCTGGTAGACATGCTGTAATACAATTAAACAACAAAAACAATATCTTACATTCCAATCCAATTAAGAAAACATGCATATATACACGAATATGCTTAGTAGCAAGCTAATTCGTCCTCAGCACAGGGAGCGACTGAAGGGGAGGTTATAGCTTGCTGGGCGCGGCTGAAGCACCCTGGCTGCAAACTCACACTGCCACTGTGGAGCCGCCAGTGCGCCCAGTAGCTCGGGTGTTCCTTCCCGCCTTGTCATTGTCGACCCACCTGTGGAGACACGATAGAGGACATGGTACATACGTTGAACATACAAATACACTGCAATGGTATATGCTGGTTTCGGGATACATATATATAATAAGATACTACACGGTTACAATATAAATCGGCGTGTTTCAACAACAAAATTTTGCATTGCTCTGAAAATTACTGTATTGCATTCTTCTGAAAGTTCTTTACTCCCGAACAGTAAAATACTACATAGTCTGTCACTTGCAACATGCATTATAAGGTTTGGATTAACACCAGGGGCTAACAAAGGAGTGATGGTAAGCAGGAGCTTCTTTCTCTCCTGGACATATTTAGGGCAGTAGAGACAAAAATGTTTGAAATCCTCAGTTGGGTGGGAGCAGGCACAGGTTGGCTGTTGAATGATATTTACTTTATGGAGATCGGAATTAAGTCTAGAGAATCCTAATCGTAACTGGGTATGACAGATGTTAGCAAATCGCTGACCATGGTAGTAGAAATCTGGAGCAATGTCGGCCGCTAGCAGAGTGGCTTTGAGTTTCGACTTAAAGATTTGAAGGGAAAGGGAGTTACGGATATCAGTGGGGAGATTATTCCATAGTTTGGTGGCATCAGGGAGAAAGGAATTTTCAAACCGCTGGGTTCGGCATTTGATGGGGCGAAGGTTGCTGATAGGCCTATGGCGGAGCGTATGACCAGCCATGGCGGGGTTGCGAGGTATAAGGTTGGATAGGTAGGAAGGAGTTAAGTTAAAATACATTTTGTAGAAAAGGATTAATTTGAAATATTTGCGTCAACTGGCTAGTGTGGGCCAACCAAGTTCGTCTAAGAGTTTGTTATGGGATGTGTGCCTTAATGCACCCGTGCATATTTTAGCTGCCTCGTACTGAATCGACTCAAGTAAATCACTCAGACCTTGCCCACAATTATCAAAGATAACACAACCATATTCAAGAATTGGCCGAACCATTGAGAAATATAATCTTTCCAGTGTTTTTCGGGATAACTTAAATTTGAATCTTCGAAGAAGTCCAATACGCTGGCTGGCTTTGTTTGTGATGCGTGTGACATGCGCACGCCAGGAAAGATTGTTGGCTAGAGTAATTCCAAGGTGAGTGTGGGTGTCTTCCTCTGGTATGACTGTACCACCTAGAAGGACAGGGGGATGATAAGGTTTATTGATTTTGGCCGAGAAAATAACTGAAATGGATTTTAAGGCATTAAAAACCATGCGCCATAATTTACCCCAGTGGTAAATAAATGAGAGATTTGTGTTCAAGTGGTGTGCCGAATCGGTAGGATTTTGAACTATCTCAAGTAGACTAGTGTCGTCGGCGAAGATGCGGACATCACAGGTCAAGTCATCTACAATATCATTTATATAGACAAGAAACAATAAGGGACCCAGAATTGATCCCTGAGGTACGCCGGCCTGAACAGGAAGCCAAGAGGAGGTACGCCCGTGGATAATAACACGTTGAAAGCGGTTTGACAGGTAACAGTTTATCCACATAAGAAGTCCTTCAGATAACCCCAGTTGTCGTAGTTTGAAGAGGAGGCCTACATGCCACACTTTGTCAAAGGCTTTCGAGATATCTAAGAATACCATTCTGGCCTCCTTGGAATTTTCAAGCCCATTGTAGATATTGTGGAGAATACTTATTAGTTGGTTGGTAGTTGAATCATTAGCTTTAAACCCAGAGTTCTTATCAGTTAGTAGGTTGTTGCCTATTAGATATTCATAAAGAAAATTAAAGACCAGTCGCTCGAAAACTTTCGATACGTTGCACAGCAGTGAAATTGGACGATAGTTACTCTTGATTTGTTTATTCGATTTTTTAAACACAGGGCAGATATTAGAGCGTTTCCAAGAGTCGGGAAATTGAGAGACACTGAGAGACAGGTTGAAAATTTTTGTTAAGGGCTTGGAGATCGAGTCAGCAGTATTTTTTAGGAGAGTGTTGCCAATATTGTCGGGTCCTGAGGCAGAAGTTAATCTCAAGGAGAGCAAAACTTTCCTGACACTTTCTTCATTGAGCGTGAAATCACTCATGCGTGCCTCAGTACGATAGGTAAAGTTTGGCAGGGGAGGTGCATCATTATCGGTATGGGTAACGCATTGACTAGCGAAGTAAGTATTAAATACTTCACACTTTTCGGTGATGCTAGAGATAATTTTACTGTCTTCAACAATAGGAGGTATGTCTTCATGGATTTTGCATCCTAGTAAGGACTTAGATAAGTTCCACCATTGTTTGGGATTCATATCATCTTTATCTAATTGTGTACGTAATTTAGAAAAGTAGGAGTTTATTGACACTTTTATTGCATTGACAACCTTATTGCGTCGCTTTTTGTAAAACTGGTAAAACCTGTCAATGTTGGCACAGACTTCAAGAGTGAAAGGGCGAGGAGTTTGAGTTAATTTCTTAAAACGTTTCCATGCACGATTACGCTGACGCATAAGTTTTTTAATTTCAGCTGTTATCCAAGGTTTATCCTTTGGTCGTATGGTAACTTCTTTGTATGGGATAAACTCTTTGGCAGTTTTTAGGAAGAGGTCAGACCAGTAGGATACCACGTCATCAATGGAATCGAAGACGTTGAAGGCAGTGTTCCAGGGAGCAGAAGATAGGGTATTATTAAGACCTCGAAAATCAGCTTTTTTGAAATTCCAAACACCTCTTTTAAACGAACGGTCTCTGTGGTAGGAGAGTGAAAAGGAGCAGAAAATAACCGAGTGATCAGAGTTAGAAATAGGAGCTAAGACTCCACTGTCCAGGATAAGTCCAGGCGAGTCAGTGATCAGAAGGTCCAACAGACTAGTTGAGTATTCGTTTATTCTGGTAGGTTCGTCTATTATCTGAAAAAGATTTAATTGAGCTACGAGATTGAAGAGAGACATGCCAAGTTCACTATTTTGATGAGTGGAGTTCCAGTCAACACACCTGTCATTGAAGTCACCTGTGAGTATCAATATATGCGGGTTACTTTCGATGGCGGATGAGATGGAATTAAACAGAGACTCAAGAAAAGTATCACGGATCTCTGCTGGTTGACCGGGAGGTCGATAGTAATTACCTATCAGAACTGGCCCACGTTGGGTCGAGATTTCCACCCAGATACATTCACAGTTTGGACCTTCGAGATCGAGACGCCGTGTACTAGGTAAGCATGTATGTATGTAAGTTAAGAGGCCGCCTCCTCTCCCGGTTGGGCGGTCTCTTCTGAAGGGAGGTTGAAAATTATCAATATGAAGGAGTTGGTCCGGATAACTCTCATCTAGCCAAGTTTCAGAAATAGTAATTATATTAAAGTTTTCAGTTTGAGCGAGGCATTGTATTTCATCAATTTTCCCATCGCTTTTGATGCTGCGAACGTTACAATGACATAACTTCAATTGATTGACATTATAAGTATCACTAGGGCCTGGGTTGGGATGAACGTCAGTGGATAAGGCAAAGTTTTTGTATAGTACGTATAAGATGTGTCGTGAGCACAAGAACCCACAAAAGATGAAGTTTGCAAGTAGCATTACCATAATACAGTAGGAATTGGTGATCTGATTGCTTACTGAGGGACAAGCAAAGTAAACAGAATGCGTTTTATACGAGACAGAACGAGTTATAAAGAGGCCAATGGCCACTCTGTATTGTTCGGTGCTACAACTCATGGAGACAATAGTATATTGAATATCCGTCCTGCAAACACCCGGTATAATACAATAAGATAATGAACCTCAAACGGAGCGCTGATGTAAACCCAGCGGCTTGTGTGTTGCTTGCACTATGGACAGACCAATCAACAACAAATGAACAACCCCTTATAACTTTTGCAGATACGGGTGATCAGATCACAACAGCACAAGATTGATTATTTCCTCTTGAATAATTTTTCAAGGTGTACCCAAACTTTCACAAAAAAACACTAATTATCCAAACCAGTTGTGTTTACCAATTTTGAATATTGAACTCCGCCTTCAGTGCAAACCAATTTTGCGAAGCCTTGCGATCAACTGAGTACATAAGTTTATCAGTCCCCCATCGCACATCGGTAAGTACGGGTTTACCATAAAACCAACACCTTCCAAATTCGGTGTGTGGACATTTCATAGGATGTATGCTGAGGATACGGGTGTGTCACGCAGCAAAATTGCTGCAGAACCCCCTTACAAAAACGCAAGACTTCGTGTATGGAGGTATAATCATGCCAAGTGTGGAGTTTCTACGTGTAATACTTTTCAAATAAAATGTCAGAAAAAGAAAGAAAGAAAGAAAGAAAGAAAGAAAGAAAGAAAGAAAGAACGAAAGAAAGAAAGAAAGAAAGAATTCCTAGGAAAATGATATGTCTGTGTCTGTGATATGCCAGGATGGACCCCTAGAAACCTGTATCTCGACAAGGTCATGCAGCAGTTAATTCAAAACGATATTGGCATTGGCTGCACTCCTTCAGCGCATTCAAAATGTAGTGTGTGTGTCTGTCTGTCTGTCTGTCTGTGTGAGTGAGTGTGTGTGTGTGTGTGTCTGTGTGTGTGTGTGTGTGTGTGTGTGTGTGTGTGTGAGTGTGTGTGATGATGGCTGAAAACATGCCGTAACCAGTGATCCCATTGTCTTCCTCCACCCACCCACCCGCGCACACAGAAAAATGAGACCATCAGTTACCATCAAATATTGCCTGTTAGAACATACATTGTCTGTTAAAAAGTGGATATCCAATGATGTAGCACAGTGACTTCAGTTAAATTATGTTTTGGTTAGCCCTGTACCCTCAGCAACAACAGTTTTATTAGTACCTCTTGTTTACCAACTGCTCCATGTATTATCAACTTGAAAACTGTGTACCGCTGTTTTGTATCCTGTCTCGCTGCTTGATGTGATAATATACCATCACCTAAATGATTAGAAATGGCGGTACCTACAAGTATATTGAGGTCACCTTCACTATAATTTTGTTTGGGGGCGTTTTTTGTTCTTTAAACCCATAAAGCAATTGTACTTGAATCGGCCGTTGTGTTTGTCCCATTCATTAACAAATATTATTTATACATTTCCTAATGTGTTCATTTGTCACCCATTATAATTCTGCCTTCCATAAATCTGGCACGAGTATATTTCACTGTCATACTTGTGAGTATCAATATGAGTGATATTTTGGGATGCTTTACTATACCACAGTTACAGTGTTTAGGCTTATTCATCATTCGTAAATATAGACCTATAATTTTTTATCATTAATGGTTTGTCAGAACAGATTTCAACAATGCTTACCTTTATTCCTACTTAAACATATAAATACCTCACAAGGCATATTTAAGGGATGAGTACTATCTATCTCATTACATAATAATTAACCATTTAGCCACTTCATTTGAAATACTTGTTGATCACTTTCGCCTTTTTAAAGCTAGTTTTTTGGGTAGAAAGACTACTTACCCGTCTTTACAAAACGTGAAGGCTGGAACAACCGGAACAGGGATTTGACAAAATTACGGCATGGTCAAGTGGCGATAAGGTGATCGGGAAATCAGTGTCAAGTGCCCGAGACTCACTTTGAACGCAAACACATAAACCAATTTGTCGTGACCCGGAAAGCTATGTACGTGCACCCACAAATAACTCTGAGTGTTTGAGTTAGTAGAGTGAGTAATAATAAATAAAAAAAAAAAAAAATAAAGGAGACTTTTCCTTGCTGTAATAAAAACAAGACTCTTGTTTTAAATAAACAGGTAGACTAATATCCATGTAAATAATATAAGGGATGTAATGTAGTAAAACCATGCAGATGTCCCCAAGTAAAACGACCAAAAACAGAAGGTTAAGATGCCGAGTCACCATGCAAGGTTTACCTATGTCAGCTCGCCTGGAGTTGTGTTCTTTTGTCACTTCCATTGTGAAAATTTGAGTATGAAGAGACACAAAATTTCCCTGGAAAGTTTAAAAGAGCCTGCAGCTAACACATTCATAAATCAGTATGTAAACGTAAAGTGCAAAAGCAGCCAGTTTATTTATTACTACATCAACAGAGATTGATGGGAATATGTATCTGTAGCACAATATGATTTTGTGCATTAGGCAGGTAGGTAGGTAGGTAGGTACGTAGGTACGTAGGTAGGTACGTAGGTAGGTAGGAAGGTGGATAACGACTTTATTTTGGGAGGGTAACGCTGTAAGCAAGCTGATCTTCTAACGTAAGTAAAAAGTTAGATACATGTTACAGTTAAAATGTACTTATAAGGCTGTCATTCATATCTCGTGGTAGGTTTGAAGTGTCTTTTCACATCTGTTAAAAACATTCTGACAATTTGATCCACATTTACTGTGTAAAACATTCAGCAAACTTGCTGTGTGAATCGTGCAGTCCAACGCATTCCATGGCTGTGGTCCTCTAAATGAATAACTGTTGAGATTTTGAAAGTGCTGGCTGAGGTGTGATACTAAACTTATGTGAAAAACTGGTATTATCACTATGGGTGTAAACTTTCGGACTTATGTACTTTCAGCCGTTCGAAATTTAAAGGGGGCAAAACAGGAAAAAAACTAAGATAATGGCACCTACTTCACTTGAGTTCTTTAAAATAGGTCACGGTAGTTTCTCTTGATCTCAGAAAATGCGTCTGATTGTTCTATGTTGTGTTGTGTAGTCTGCAGAACACACAATAAATAATTGCTTATTGTGGCATCTCTTTTATTTATTGTAATATCTGTCAGATTAATCTTCAAGACAATGAGTGATCTTTGTGCCTTGTCCTGTGTGGTGGTGGATGCAGATAAGCATATTTTACGCGAGAAAAAAAAAAAGAAAGAAAAAAAAGAAAAAAAGGTAGGTAAGAGCTGTCCCCCAATCGGGGCCACGACTGCCAAGATAGAGAGAACTGACTTACTTCCACCAATCACGGCACGTGGAAGAGTACCACGACCAGGAAACTGACTGCTGTGAAAGTCCTGCATAAGTATGCCTGATATACACGTGCTAGGATCTTCATATTGATGAATTTCATGCACGTTTTTGTAAGTCGCTCTCGTTTCTGTAAAGTTTAACGCATTTTTTTTTCAAGTTGAATGAAAATTAGTGTTTTAGAAACGCTGTAGACAGGGTGCTGGTGGCAGTCGATTTTCTAATAGATTATATACGTATATTGAGTAGAGAGCCAACACGAAAACTGCTGAATAACGGGCATCAAATGGATCAACGTTCCTGGCTGGCAAATACACGACACGTCTCATTGCTTTTATTTCTATACAGTATGCTGTTCTGCCCCCTGAAAATCACGAGAGTGGTGTTGATAACCGACCCAAACTGGATGCCTTTTTTGATTTTCTGAGAGCAACATGGAATTATGATATACAATTTACAGCAAGGTTATGTCATATCACGTTGGCAAAGATGGAAAAACTAATGTAACTTCCAAGATTTGGGTTTTGTACTATTTATAAGAGAATCCCGGGAATATAACATACCAAACATTGTTTGAGCAGCAATACTGGTAAGCCGCTTCGTATTACAAATACGTTTACATCCAGGTCAATAACATGAATCAGATTACACGGTTAAGTGGTTTCAAGTAAACTGAGTAAATGGATCTTTTTTTCTTTTTTAACATTAAGCCTTGAATTTATTTCTGTCTTAAGTAGAAGATTACATATATACGCTTAACATTATAATCGTTATATAACTTATCGTAATTTATATCATAATAATCATTTCACTTCGTGTTCCATTTGCCTTTTTCCATTGTCAGTGCTGTTCCACTTAAAACCTTATTCAACGCGCTTCGATTTCAAAGTATCGGGTCATTATGAAGGATTAAGCTTCTCAAATGACCTGCCAAAGATCCAGCTCAAATTTGTGAAATATCTTAGCTGAGCAGGCAATGTGAATTTTTTGTCATAATATGACAGGAATATTTTGGGCATCGAGCAGGTAAAAAGGAGTTTGCGGTTTTTTTATGCTTTTAACTTGATATATCAAAACTATTTTAGTTTGGATGATTTGCCTGCTTTTTCACGGATGAAGTCAATGACCTAATGGGCAATTAGCTTATTGAGTGGAAAAGAGTACCAGCCTTTGTGTGGCCAGGGCTTGAGAGGTTTCATCCAATGTAAATGTTTTCTTTGAACATAGGTCGCCAACAATGGGCAATAAATGCATACTGTTGACTGTATTCACTAATTGAACACCCGCTGTGGTGCCAATTATAGTACTTAATGACAGTAGCTTGGTTTAAACATAGTTGAATTCGCACAAAATTATAATACTCACCCATCCATATATATGTGTGTGTGTGTGTGTGTGTGTGTGTGTGTGTGTGTGTGTGTGTGTGTGTGTGTGTGTGTGTGTGTGTTATTATAAACATATTTATTTTACCTGGATTGCCTAGGTAGTACAAAATTACTAATCTGGAGGCTCTCCAGACATACAACGCAACACATGGTCTATGTACAAGACGCACAGGACAAGTACAATGAAAGATATATGTTAAACGGAAAGCATTACAGTCCTATATATCACAATAAAGCATACATCGTCAAGTTTATACCTCACATAAAATGTACAAATAACCCATCTATTAACGATTCAAATTAGTTTCAGCAACATATGACACACCAGACCTTAAAAGTGAAACCTCCGAGTATTGATTATGGTGTGTGTGTGTGTGTGTGTGTGTGTGTGTGTGTGTGTGTTAGAAGGTGAGTGGAAAATTAACAAAAGAAATGTCAGCTTAAACATAAGTTTATCCCAAGAATATGAGATCAATAAAATTTGGACAGTGTTCACATTTTTAATCTTACAGAATTCTTAATATGTTGGTGTGCAGTTTTAAAAATGGCCTCATTTTGCCTTGTTGTACTTCCTCCACCTGTGATTCCAAATAACAAAGTATTTACGTTAAAATTTCCCATATTTATTATTTGAGATAGCAACTCTTTCCTGACCGAGACATACATTCAATACACTAAGAGAAAAATTATTTTTAATCACCATGATGCATTGGGGTTAACTTTGCGGAAAGGTATTTTCATTGTAACTTGTCGAGAAAACCATGTCGTAAAAATGAAATGTTAGCTTATGAGAATATCGATTCGCTTCTTTCAATTTCAGCAAGAAAGCAGATAAAAATCGATTTATTACAAATGCACTGATGCTTCCATTTGTTTGTACATCGCAAGCGAGAACGGAACGATTTATATTTAAAACGATATGCATAAAAACATATCGACTCGGTACACAGCGGAAGCATAAAGGCACCAAATTACTTCCAGGCCTGACACACAGCCACCAATATTTCTTGGTCACAGTGTAAAAATGTTGCGGAATTGTGTGAACAAACGCCCCTCTGACAACTTGGCTACATCCAGCTGAACATGTTTAAGCGTTATTCATTGGTTTCACATAATTTATTACGAAATTTGAAAATGTCCCATGTTATATGTATGTATATGACGTTTGCATCGACTTTAGTGCTACAAAACATGCATATAAATATCATATAGGGCAGACCACTATGGGCACTTATAATAAAGTCATTAGAAAGTGATTTAATAGGCCTACTGTGCGGCAGAGTACCTATAACCGGAAGTACCGATATACGATATACTATTATGGGGTAAGCTACTTCCCAGGTAACGATGGCGTCGTCTGCTGTCAGCGAAACTGCTGAATCTCTGCTGGAACATTTAGCATCTGGTGCGGCACAACTTATTGAAGTAGGCCTTAACAATTATTGTTTCAAACATGAGATAAACAGATCATAGCATGGTTTGTTGTCGATCAACTCGCACCAGATATCATGACGGAACGCGTTCGCTTCGCTAACTCGTTCGATGTGTATATATATATGGTGCCCAATGCTCGTTGCTATTGTTCGTGTCGACAACAAACCATGCTATAATATCTACTTTTGTATACATTGGAGAATAGCCTTTCAGGGTTGAAAATCTCTATTTTTATGAAAGAATTTAAGATTGTAAATTTCCATTCATATACTTTTAAAGCTAAAATTACAAACAACAACCTATGAGACACATCGGAGGTCCCTTCAAAGAGACAAAATTAAAATGAAACTGAGTTCAAAACTCTCCCTCACTTTGTACTCTCTACCTTAGTGCAAAATGCAATATATTTGATACCAATATATATCTAAAAGGTATACCAATATGATAATGTATACCACGGCTATACTGAAAATAACAGATAAAAAGTTTCCCCTTCCTTAAATGAAGACAAAATCTACAGCTTCCCGGGGGTGAGGTGTGTTCCTTACCCGCCAATAGGATAGCTACTGACTTGAGGCATGCAATTATTTCATCAGTTGGTTCATAAAGAAGAACAATATTATATAGTTGCTTATTTGATCACGAGTGTGGTCGTTGGGGCTTCTCTCTCTCTCTCTCTCCCTCTCTCTCTCTCTCTCTCTCTCTCTCTCTCTCTCTCTCTCTCTCTCTCGTGTGGTATTACATGGACGTTCTTGCAGTTTAACGTCAGTTAGTGTTGCGAATACTGCTACTGTTTGTGGTCAGTCTAAAAAGTTGCAGTCGCTGAAAAATGTGTACTGTATAACTGCAACGTGATCAAGGCTCACCATAGTTTGAAGCCCGTGTGTGGGTAAACATGTACATGTATAAACCTAATCATTATTACGACACTGAGCCAGCATGAAAAGCATGCACTGGCAGATTCCTGATAACACAATGGCTTTACCCACCGCAGTCTTGAGTCCATCTGGACCCCTGAAGCTTCAGTCCACTCTGAGAACCAGATTGAAAAGCTGAGTCGAGAAGCGTTAAAAAGAAAACAGAAAAAAAAAACGCCGCCGCCATGCTGGAATGTATAATGTGTGTTTCCTTTGTTGGAAGATGTCGCAACTTATATACCAAAAAAAAAAAATCAAGATATTACAATCCGTTTGCTCTGTATTCCATCATTTATTGTGTAACTACTTTCTTGTTTGAATGTGTACTTGTTGAAAGTATTATGCAGGTCGCTCATGCTTTCAAGTTTCTCTCAGCGTGAGTAACATGTAATATTGTGTAAGGCATGAAAACACAGGCTGCAGTCAACGTTGCGCCGTGTTGTATGCCACGTGATGCATGACTAGTGGACCTTACTTCACACCAGCAGATAGTAAGCTTGATGTTGTCGTTCCAATACCTCCGATGGTAAAACTTCTGAAAGCATAAACTTATTAATTTGCTTCATGACTCGCGTGCATTTTAATGCTTCAAATTCAGTGTCGAGTTCATTTTTAATGTATTTACACGCACACATTGTAGTCTTTATTATAAACATATATATTTAAAGTGGATTGCGTAAATAGTGCAGTAGACTTGAAGGTTCATCAGTACCGACAACGACACAAGAGGCCCTAATGTCGGTTTTGCATTTAAAATGTTTAAATTAAAAAACGACACAAAGTGCCACATACATGACACAATGGACGAGAACAAGAAAACACCAGGAAAACTTAAAGACAGTGACCACTTCTATGCAAAGCCGAGGAGACGCTTTCCTATTAGATGGGGGGAATATGTTTTTTAGGTTCATCAAAGATTACGTTTAAAAAAAAGCATCTAGATTAAAAAAAATAAATACCAGAACTGTCAAAAATAAATATTTTTCCATACTAGCTGCTTCGTCGCTTCGTATATTATAAGATATTTATATCACAGTGTCAGTCGCAGAGTGGATACTGGATATACTGAATTAATTGCTGATGCTTGGGTGTGGCACACAGTAATCAGAGGGGGTTCTGATGGTGTTTCCAGCACGACGATGAGAAAAAAAAAACATCTAAATCAGTGAACAAGGACCACTTACATACAGCAGTGGCTGTCAGTGTATGATACACGTACTGTCTGGAGAGATTCAAGTTACGGCAGCTGAAAGGCTGGAGAAAAAATAGTTCCACGGACATATGTAACTTTGCTCCTTGCATTACATTAATCATTCCAGATCTGAGGTATAAAAAAGCGTGGGACTGTAAAACAAGATTAACCCTTTTAAAACGAGATAATCTGTACTTCAAAATCAAACACCGTTGCTAGCAATTGATAAAATTGGACAGTGTTTATACTTCCATAATATTGTGGAATTCGGCTGCAAAGAAAGCTGCAAAGGCGATAGTAACATTATGTAGTGGGATTTATGACGTGATTATCACGCATATAAAGACTTAAGAACTTCCATGACATATTTCTAAATCTTTCAAATTAGACCCCAAAAATCCACTTGGAAAGTATGTACATTTACAGTGCCAATCAGGCACCGGTTTGCTCATTTCTCGATTACATCTTAAACAGCCATACACGAGCACGGTAAATGCGTACGGATTGTCAAGCTTTTTACACACGCAGATGAATGGTTAGGATCCGAAAATCGGTCAAGGGTCAAATGCAGAATCAAAAATACGTAAATATTGCCGGCGTAGTTTTATGCTGAAATGTGCAAGCAGGGGCTTAACGAAATCGATCTGCCGCACTGTTCTACTTGAGTCGAGAAAAATATAAACAGCGGGTTTTAAATAGGCCAACGTTTTCTCTCCAGGGATCAAAAAGAAAAGAATAAGTCGACCGGAGAAAGTATGTGAAAACTGTCCTCACTGCACGGAAGGATTGCTTGCCATTCCTGGGGATACCATCGCGGGAATGATATCGTCAAAATCAAGTGTACATAAGCACCGGTCATGGCCGCAAGAGTGTCATAACTGATTTTCTTCCACCAATCATAGGGGCCCACACTTATGCCTACGTGCCAGAAATACACCACCACCACATGCACGGGGGAAAAAATCAGACTCCAACTAAAAACAACGTTAAGTTGTGCCAAGTGGAGTTAGTCTACCTGGCACAGTTCTGTTCATGTCGACATGAAATCTAGGACGATATGCAGAAGAGAGGAAGCAATACGAGATCCAGGACAAAGCAAGTCAGGCAGGAGAAGAAGTCTGACCTGAAGAGAAGCCACAATTATTCAAAAGCCGTGAAGGAGAGCAACGTAAATGCACAGGATGCACACGGTGGGCCTATGCCCGAATTCTTTCCAGACTATACTGTCTGGATTGTTCATGTCGTAACTCTCCTGGTTCGACTCGGCATCGTATGCCATAAACAAAATTGGTGGATTTTGCATCCAGATGAAATTTTCCAGTCTGTGGAAGGTAAAAGTTAATTTGAATTTTAACTTGTGAACTGCATATTGGATACATACATAAATACATACATGCATACACACATACACACATAACCTATGTATATATATATATATATATATATATATATATATATATATATATATATATATATATATATATATATAGTGTGTATGGCGTTACTTTTATTCAGGGGTTGTATAATATACATTGTGGGCTTACTGTTCATCAATTCATAATTAAATGAAATTAATTGCCATATAATGGAAGGCTATGATGCCCATACAAAGAACATTGAAAAATGTATCATGCAGAGGGCAAAATGCCAGGACCACAACAGTACAGTGTTCACCAATGAATGTAAAACATAAACTCTCCCCTAGTACATGGCTGGAGTGTGTACTTACATGAGTAATTGAGAAGGTCACACTGATAAATTTAGCCAACATATGTATGGTGTACAGACAACGCGTGTAAATTGCTTATGCAAACATTGTCAGGAGACGTAATATCATACAACATGCTCTTGGCGATCAAGAATGCAAATATATGAATGTATATTCTACAAGTCTACATATACATATGCGTACCCGGCTAGAGAGACGACTATGACCTGGGGGAAAGTCTGAAACTTTTTTCGTTAACTGCAGATAAAACTGCCTGGTTTTAATCTGATTCAATAAGCTTGTGTTATGATAATCAGCGACACGTGTGGAAATGTATGCACTTACCATAGAGGTCTAGTTTATTGGTCGGTAGTTCTGCTTAGTAGATAAAAGTTTCGAGCTTTTGTACATTTTATATCAATAAAAAGTCTGCCTTATATGGAAATTATGCACATTTAAAAGTTGTGAAATGGAAAGAAACAAAAAGCGTTGAAACAAGTGAATATGGCTTTAATGGGAAGAAAAAAAATAAAGTCTTCCTAATATGGAAATTATGCACATTTAAAATTTGTGAAATGGAAAGAAACAAGCAACTTTGAAATAAGTGAGTATGGCTTTAATGGTAGGGGAAAAAAGCAAGAAAAGTGTGGTACATCTGTCCTGAGAAAAAGTTAGCTGGCTTGACGGAGGGGGGGGGGGGGGACTGCAGCCCGCCTCAACAACAAATTCATCTGTCAAAAACACACCGTGAATGAAGCGATTCACGTGAAACCTGAGCTTTATCGTAACCAAGATAGCGTGACGGAAGGCCTCAGATTTCCAAATGACAACATATGATGTGACATGGGTAGTTTAATTTGCACTTGTTTAGACATTCCGATTCTTCTGTCGTTTGTACATGAACAAGTAGACCAACACTTTCATTTATGAATAAACTTCCCGTGAATGTGGTTGTGTGGAACTTGACATTTTTCTTCATTAACTTGGCGTGATAGAAGGTACTTACTACTACAGTGGCCCCTGTTTAATAACGCCCCACTCCCCAAAAGCCATAACCGTCGTAAATCTCCTTCAGTGACACATTTTGGAATAAGACTAGCATACAGTTTTCCTGGGCGCGCTCTAGATGCAACGCGCCCAAAGCGCGCCGAGGGAAGGCTGTTGACTTTGGCAAAGCTTAACAATGAAAAGTTGATCTCTAGGCATTTCTCATGAGAAAAACTGTGGTGAAATCCAGTCCTGAGCTTGAGTCGTGCGCGTAGCTCTGGCAAGACCTGATTTCTAACCTGTTGATGTGCACAAATACGGCAGCACCTAATCTTTGACCTTATGTTATATTCTATGTAACCACCGGCATGCTGGCACTTGAATGAAAGGGATTTTGTACCCGGAATATGGATCTAGTATCCTTATTATAATTCAAATGAGTTCGTTTTAAGTTGTTCGACTTTAGTCGCAATTGGGACTGAAAGAGATAAGGGCATCATCTTCATGCAGAAAGGGTCCATTTCTATTGTATTGTTGCCTCAAGAATAGGCGACATTCATATTTAACTGCGATCCTGCTCACTTCCCCGGGCAACAGAGTGATGTTTCCAGCATGATCATGGCAGATTTGTATTATATACTACATAAACATCCATAAATAACACCTTTTCAACCAAAAGAGAGCTCATTTCTAATCAATTTAGGCATCCTTTATGTTTCAAGTATATGTTAAAACATTTTCTTAAGATAATTCCTTGTTCGTGTTGTTTATTTTATTGAGAAAGTACTTTTGACCATACTAAATACATGCATCTGACCTGATGCAGGTGGCTCTCTCTTTTGCTCAACAGGTGTTAGGGTAGGACCGCATTTAGATATGAATACATCCTATTGCTCCCCTTCAAATGCGGTCACTTTTTTGTTACCGTATTTGTGGCTTTATCAGAGAGGAACCACTGTAATTCGGTAAATCTTACCGAATCCTGCAGCAACAGTTCTTTGAATTATACAAATTTTGGCATTCCGACTTATGTTTCATTCTACATAAACCGACAGATACGTTTTTCGTGAGATTTTAGGAGTTATAAAGATGTGTGTGTACTAAACGAAATTCAGTAAGCCCTATAATATATAAAGTCTATACCTGATCAAATGACAACTGAAATCTACCGTCACAGTAATAGTCAATGGCACAGCAGGCATACCAGTCTACATCGTGTCACAAAACGTAAGGAGAATGATGTAATTTCACATTTAACAAATAATGAAGAAATTCAAAGATTTTTCATCTCCCAGAATCTGCCAAATTTATATTATAAGGTCCCAAAAGTAAGCGCAAAAAGTGGGCGACTTCTGCCAAGTACGCAAAATGTGACAAGTATGAACAAGAAAAGCCTTTGTGTTGTGGGGGTTTTTTTTCCACTGTTTTCTGTTGTTTTGCACAATCTTTGCTTCCAAAGTAGACGGAGTTCCATTTCTCTACTAGACAGCGGATTACACATAATACGAAGCTTGGGCCTGCTTCGGAGGCAAGCACATTTGACTTGGTGGGATAAATGTATTTCGCAAACTTGTCACAAATTGTCACAGTAGATTGTCGATAACGCTTATCTCACCCAGGTAGCGTAGGTTAGAAGACTCACGGCGTGTCCTTTTGCTAAATTGCACCAATACTCCAAACCTACAGCCAATAACGTACATTTGTGCAAGACTTATTTTACCAGTAGATCAGCAACAGTAACGTAACTTTCGCTGAAAGAGTAAAACTGAAGTCAGTAGCTTTCCCTGAAGCGAACGCTCAATGCACGCAAAGAAAAGTTGTTAACGTGGGGCCTCCCATGCTGATCTGCAAAAATATCATGACGTTCCTATTAATGACAAAATAAAGTTGAGTAGGAAAAGGGTTATCTTGCATGTTCAGAACGCCCCAAGTTGCCATAGCTCGCTGACAAAAGCTGTTCGGTAACAATAAATCATTTATGTGAGTCTCTACCATTTTCGCTACGAATACAAAAAAAAAAAAAAAAAAAAAAACGCACATAAAGAAAACAAGCAAGAGAAGACTACCGAAAATGGTCAAAGCCTATAGCAACTTAAACTATCAGAAATTAATCTTACGGAAACGGCTGTCTCGTGAGTCACTTGCAGCTCAGCTGCACTAGAGACATTGAGAAATCACAGTCGTGTGATGGTCGTAAATAACATTTTTATGAGGTGAATTTTTTTTTTTTTTTTTTTTTTTTTTTGCTTTTCTTGTGACTTGCCGAGCAAAACCGAAAGTCCAACATTCGTGTGGCACAAATGCTACCTTGAGCCAACACTCAAGGAGTTGATTATAATTTTTGTATGACTATTTTTGAGAGAAATTGCATTTCGTTTACTATTTTTACAAATTAATGCATCACTGATCTTCATCCACTGATCCGCTTATTACATGACTGAACTGTTGGCCTTTTTATGACCACAAGAACTCTTGACGTCACATTATTATTTTAGATTTGTCGGGAGATACTGATGGGTCTCTAATCTTTTCAGCAAATCTTTCTGACGGAGGCCTATAATAATGTATAAGATAGGAACTACAGCCGCATAAACCTATTTTCAATAGGGGGAACTTTCTTCACAAACATTCAAACCATTCGGTAAACATTTTAACGCTGACCCAGAGAAATGTATTCACGTCACGCCCTTGTGGGCTATTGTTATCACGAATGGGTGATACTTACACATTGTTGTTCAGGTTTCTCAGTTTACTTGTTTAACTATCCTCCAGGCAGACTATGACCTTGGCCTTTGGGCTCTACACAGAAAGGTACAAACGGTGAAATGTCGGAAATACTCCAATTCAAATAAATCTGTGGGTCTTTTTTACTTTTGAGTTAGTGATTGTTCGCTCCTAGTTGTTATAATAAGAGACAATGTGCATTGTTACATAATATTTAGGTTCAATCAGCCCAATTTGTTATGTCCTAATTGGTTTAAAGCGTAACTTTTATTTGCAAAATAAAAGTAGCAAGAAATGTTCCAAATACCTAAGAAAGTATGGGAACACAAACGCTCGATTTAGCGCAAATAGGATACAAATATTGAGTAAGTGTATATGTACAATAATGATTATCCCCCTGCCTTCAGAAAATGCTCAGGTGACCCAAACGTATATTCCAGACACGTCTATGGAACAGGCTTGTTGATAAACCAAGGCGTTCTATGCAAAAAAACAAAACAAAAAACAAAAACAAAAAACCTTTATGGTTTTAAGAATTTCCTAGCCTACCTTAACTTGTAATACAGCGTACCAATAACTGCTACACTGCTGCGTGGTAATCAATAAAGCGAGTTTGCCTCGACAGAATGAGTAAAAGGTGAAAAGTGCCTTGGTCATGTGCTCATCGCAATAGACCTTACGTTCCCATTGCGGTCCCTCATAATGGAGCCTGTCAATTACGTACCAGCGCGCGCCTTCACGGAAAAAAAATAACAAAGGTCAACAGCCCTCCTCGGAATTGCGCCAAACGCTCGCGGAGAACAATATCTACTTAAAACGCTGTGAAAGATAGAATGTATAGAGGTCATTCCTGCTAATGTGTCATCTTTGTTTTTATTTATTTATTTATTTATTTATTTATTTATTTATTTATTTATTTATTTATTTATTTATTTATTTATTTATTTGTTTGTTTGTTTTATTTATTTATTTATTTTTATTTATTCTTTCATTTATTCATTAATTTATTGTCTGATTGTTTGTGGGTTTGTTCGTTCGTTTGTTCATTCAGTCATTCATTCATTCACTCATTTTGTAAATTTGAATAATTTAGACACATCGGACCACTGACTCGTCCAGGGAAGTAAACAACAATAAGTGTTTACATTAGCAATTTCTATAACGTAAATGTATAACAGGCACTGATAACGATTTTAAGTTATAACTAATCACATCATCAGGAGTAATATACTTACAAACCACCAGCTTCTATGTTCTTCCTGTTGAAAGTGTTCCAATGACATTTTTGAAGGGGGTTATGATACACATCTATTTCTAAGTCTTTCGCGGATGATAAATGACCTTTATTTTGTCACATTTACTTGAATCTTTTCAAATGGAAATATATTAAGGCACTTGGACCGTGTAGGAACCTGTACTTTGTTTAACGTTTCTCTTATTCTACTTGACCAGCCTTCAGAAATAAAGCACCAACTATCTAACCAGTACAGTGGAAGCAAGTGGAACCTGGGTTTGATCTACATAGTCCAATTAGTGATAAACCGCTCGCTAAACGCACACAATCTCAGGTCGTTGAACGAGTCGACCTGGAAGGTCATTTGGAAGTCCAATGTACCTGTTCTATTTAGTATGTCTTATTCGCAGAGCAAAAATTATATAATAATGATGATGATGCATAGTATGCCACATATATTACGCCAAAGAGAGTGAGGCATCAAATGAGGATGTAAAATTCATACATCTGGTCTACTTCAAGTTCCTCGCGACCATGCTTGCAAATTGGAATTGCAATCGTATATAACGTGTTTATTTATTTATTTATTCACTCACGAATTCATGAATATGTTTACCAGGGGACACCTTTTTAGAGGATAGTTCTCTTCTTCCAAACGGCCCAGCATACATCTCGATAAAAACAATAAACACAATCCAACAAGATAAGCTATAATTATAAACATATTCATTTTTCCTGGATTGCCTGGTTGTTCACATAAACTAATCTGGAAGCTCTCCAGCCACATAACACACATTAGTGTGTGCAATACACACGGGGCATACAGGTACATGTAATATATTCATAACAAGTGATATAGCCGTATATGGTGAACTGGAAAAAAACTCCTTTATCACTAAAAGTAATGGCACCTGTCTGTAAAAATTGACTTCGAATTTGTGAATATGGATCAAAATTCGTTTCTTTTCAATGCATACATGTTGAGACGTCTGAAACAAATCAATTCAGTTGGCTTAAGTCAGTGGAAGATACTTTGCATGCAGTAGGCTTACAAGAACTTTGGAACGATCATGAAATGTGTTACGACGATTTTCCGTCCTCGATCTTTGAGAAACAAATAACCAAGGAATTCAAAAATCAATGGGAACAAGAAATTATGCGGAAAACTTACAATATCTAAATTACGAAGTTTGATGTGCAGTCAATAACACCTCTAATACCGAGTGCGAGCAGCTCTTGGTCAATTATATTTATGTTGAGATTTTTTTTCTTTCTGTCTTGTTTTCTTCAGTTGTATTGTGGTGTGTGGTATCATGTAATTTGTATGTTTAATGCACTGTTTTTATATGTTACTTGTATGTAAATAAATGCTATTCAATGAATCGATAAAAATGCCTCTTGTAACATACTTTAAAATCAAATGCATTTTGGTTTTGCTTCTAAAAGTCCGGGAGACTGTTCCACACAATAGTACCGTTGTTAAAAAAAAAATCAAACCTCTTTACTGGGAGATGACACAATGAATTGAGTTTCGTTTAAATAAATTATAAGGTCGCTTTTGAGTATAAGAAATTATGTTATTTTGTTGATAACGACAAATATATGCTCATGTCTCTATTAGGACGTTTGAAGGCTATGATAATCATCGCCTCTGATGATAGGATTGAAGCTGTAAATTTTCTTGGTGCCATGAGTGATCTAATATTGCCCAACCATACATGTACCTGAGGAAGCTATTATCATGACAACTACAGGCCATACGTGCCCTCCCGCGAGCGTATGTCCGATCAAAGCTATCACAATACACATTTTTGGGGGTGGGGGTGGTTGTTTTGTTTTGTTTTGTTTTTTGTTTTTTGTTTTTTGTTTGTATTCTGTTGTTTTTTTTTTTTCTTGGTTTTTTTTTTTTTGGGGGGGGGGTGGATTTCTTTTTTGCTTGTTTTTGTTCATTTTAGATGGGGGGGGGGTGCTGTCACATCTGCATTATCTCTAAAAGGTTAACGGCAAATACGGCAGGCAGGCCAATCAGTGAACGCCGTCTCCTGTCCTCGTCTTTTCCGGTAATAAATCACTTCATTCCCTGTGGAGACCGTCCCTGAGCTCTGACAACCCCACCGTCTTTCATTGCCCCAGGCTAATGGCCAGGTGCTTTTATTTTCACGAGATACCCATTATTTTGTATTTCCTCGTATTGAAACGAGTCTTTGTACAAATTACTCCCAAACAATCAGTCATGGTTGTGAGTATATTTTCACAAACGCTCACCTCTTCTGCTGCTCCGATTTTATTTATAGCAGCACTTGGCTGATATACTTCGGCCTAAAATTGTTCCGGGTCAATTTTATCTTCTTGATGGATGCGTGCTTTGAAACCTTTATGTGGCTGCCAAACGTAGTCGCAAATAGCTGCTACTTAACAATTCTTCCCCCAATTGCATGGCAATTTGCACACAGATAAAACTTTTGGGGTGTGGTTCTACTACTCCGACCATTTTCCACTTGAATCGGTATTCAACACAGGTAATACTTTCAAGTATGACCTGCTTGCATCGTCCTCACCTGAACTACCATATACTTCCCAGGAAAGTAACCGCGATACATAACGTATGGTTAGGATCATCATCACCACTGGGAAATTGAAATTCAGATTTCATCAAGCCATGGTCACACCTTTACGTCACCATAAACTTACAAGGAATTTCGCTATCCATTAGCAGTGTAGCTAGTGCGCATCAAACTAGTTTCAAATTTTCAATGGCATAACAAAGCCTAATTTAAAATGCCATAACTACTGTTCCTAATTCTTTAGATGTGCCTTTATCAGTAGCACACACGAAGGAATTAACATAACCCGTACATCTAAGCTACCTTCGACGCTACTTCTGAGGATGCTCTCAGTGCCTGGTGCCCTTGATTAGCATAAATTCAAAAGTTGTGACTGAATCATATATGCCTTGGATGCGCCTATATCATAAACCTATAAGTGGAAGTTGGACTTTCGTCTCTACCTATATTTGTTACATGTGTATAGCTATGGGCAGGCGATGGGCCTTTTAGTTTTTAAGATATGACAGATTGAAAGTAAGTTTAATTTTAGACATCTTGACACATAACAAATCAGGTGCATCATTATAGCCATACCAAATTTGGAGTTTGTATATATGATCTTGATGATATTTTCCAGGAAAAAGCTACGGACAAAATTGAAATTCAATATATATACAAACACACAGTCACTATAACACGAGTGCGATTGGCCCTTTCTATTCTGCCAGAAGTATCATTTTAGCATCCTGCCAAGGAAATTTTCCTCCTTTCTTTTCCCCCTATTCCTTCCGGTCTGTCTTTTATTATTAAAGTGTGTGTGTCAACACACACTTTTCTGTGTTTCCTGAAATTCATTCTTTCTTTCTTTCTTTCTTTATTTCTTCTTTCTTCTTTACCAGCAAATTTTGTCCGACACTTTTATCGGACACTATTATACATACAAACCCAAAAATTGGCATGATTGTACCACCATACAAGGAGTTTGACCCTTTTATGCAGAGGAATGAAGATGTTTAAAATTATGCAAATTAGGGGCATTTGAAATTTTAAATCTTGAATATCTTCAAAACTATTATAGATGGAGATGTCATTTTAACTTTTACTGGGGGGGGGGTTATTGACCATTGCGCATCTAATGAATCTAAAGCAAAAGTTGTAGCAATTCAAATTATGCTAATTAGCAGTTATTGAAATTTCAAAACTTGAATTTCTTCAAAACTGTTATAAATAGAGATATCATTTCAACTTCTATTGGGTGGTTGTTGACCATTGAGCATGTAATGAATCTAAATTATGCTAATTAGCAGAATTCGAAATTTCCAATCTTGAATATCTTCAACACTA
This sequence comes from Hermodice carunculata, assembly GCA_964020975.1. Lineage (NCBI taxonomy): Eukaryota > Metazoa > Annelida > Polychaeta > Eunicida > Amphinomidae > Hermodice > Hermodice carunculata. Next base: position 41,712,073 of record OZ026620.1, on the reverse strand, counting down.
TAATAGAGATGTCATTCCAACTTCTACTAGGGGCTTGTTGACCACTGCGCACCTAATGAATTGAAAATAAAAGTTGTAGCAATTTAAATTATGCTAAATAGCACCATTATAAAATTTAAATTTTGAATTACTTCAAAGCTGTAATAGATAGAGATGCCATTCCTACTTCTACTCCTGTGTTGTGGAATAGTTGTACATTACCATACCAATATGCTTTGAAGACACACAAACTGATTTGCTTTGCACCAAATCATCTTTCCTAGTTCGTCATTAATTTCGTTCGTACTCTTTCTCCATTTTCTTTCGTTTTTGCCTTCCTTCCTTATTTCTTTCTTCCTTCTTGTCTTCATTCATTCCACCCTTCCTTTCCTCTCTGAATTTATTTATCCATTTATTGTTCTTTCTTTCGTCCATCCTGTGACTTGTATTGTCACATTTTGTTTTGGGTGGTTTCAATTGTAATTCATCAAGTGAACTTGCAGTAGTAGGCGATTAGTGTATATGACTTAATGTAACGGTGCACCAAATGATCCAAAGCTGTCTACCTCGCCCTGGACGGTTTGAATTAAAGGGAAAGAAAACGGACGTTTTCTGACATCATGAAGAATGTGCAATGCGACACTTGTCATAAAACATTTTGTACGTCTACAGTCTCGACAGCTGTAGTTGCAGATTGGACATGACTTGCTTCTCTTCATGCTCGCAAGAGCTACGTTTAGTTGAAGTGATTTGTTGTCTGAAAGACTGGCATAACAAATTTGTAATAATTGAGTAAATCTTGTCAATTTCTGGCTGAGTGCTTGGGACAGCCTACATATGACTGACTCCCGGCCCTGGAATTAATGTTTCAAAAGAATGACTCAATTTTTTAATAATTGAGTAAATAATGCCAATTTCTGACCAAGTGTTCAGGACAGCCCATGGCTGACTCCCGGTCCTGGTGTGGGACAGCCAAATTGAGCAATTATTTACATTGAGTAAATGTACACTTACATGTTAGTCGAAAATGTCAGAAAGGTGAATATTAAACCAAAATGATGCCAAAAGGTAAAATTAAGTAGCAAAAGGTACAAGTCTGAAAACTTTAAAATTATTGAAACCAAATTTTCTAACAATCTCTGGATATTTACAGCAAAATTTGTAGAAGTATTTGATCACAAATACAAGCTCACTTTCTGTTAGAAATTCACCAGCGAAACACTAGAAGTCAACAAAACCAAAATTTGTTTGTACCTCGACCTCGCAACGAAAAATGTAAACAGTCGCTTTCTTTTATTGGTGCCAAGACTTGGACTATGCTACCGACGGAGGTCAGATCGGCGGACCCCGTTCATGTTTTTAAACATAGATACAAGGGGTATATTTCGAATCCATGAAATAAGTGCAAATAGTTGTAATCGTGATCTTGTGGAATGTTTTATCATTTGTTATCATGAATAGTATATTGTGTGTTGTGAGTACCTCTGTAACTTGTTATCATTAAAGTGTGTGTGTCAATACACACTTTTCTGTTTTTCCTGGAGTTCTTTCTTTCTTTCTTTCTTTCTTCTTTACCAGCAAATTTGTCCGACACTTTTCTCGGACACTATTATACATAGAAACTCCAAACTTGGCATGATTGTACCTCCATACAAGGAGTTTGACCGTTTTATACAGAGGAGTGAAGATGTTTAAAACTATGCAAATTAGGGGCATTTGAAATTTTAAATCTTGAATATCTTCAAAAGTGTAATAGATAGAGATGTCATTCCAACTTCTACTAGGGGGTTATTGACCATTGCGCATCCAATGAATTTAAAACAAAAGTTGTAACAATTTAAATTATGCTAGTTAGCAGCATTTGAAATTCTAAAACTTGAATATCTTCAAAACTATTAAAGATAGAGATGTCATTTTAACTTCTATTGGGTGGTTATTGACCATTGTTCATGTAATGAATCTAAAGCAAAAGTTGTAGACGCCATTCCAACTTCTACTCCTGTGTTATGGAATAGTTGTACATTACCATACCAATATACTTTGAAGACACACACACTGATTTGCTATGCAGCAAATCATCTTTCCTAGCTGCTTATTGTATATCTGTGTATCTTTTGTGGTGTAACTGGGCCCAAGGTAAGAACAGCCTTGGCTGATTGGGCTACCCAGTATAAATATATTTTAATAAACAAAATAAATAAATGCTTGACTCCTCTTGACTCAGATTTGTTGTAAATAAATTTGGTTTTGGATGTAAAGTCCTGAAATATAGGACAAATACGACCAAATCTCAAAATTTGTGACAAAAAATTATTATATCCAATGTATTATATCCAACAGTGAAATATTAGTGTTAGCTGAAAAAGGATAATTGACTACTTTAAAGTTCAAATCATCAATTTTGTGATAGACTTTAATGCCAAACATGTCATTTGAGACCCAAATATCCAAATCCAGGAAAGCATCTCTGAAATCATATGAATTATTACATTTCAGAGGGATATCTTTTGGGTAAATTTCCTTAGCAATTTCATTAAAATGTTGCACATTTACACAAGTAATGTCATCAATATACCTTGCATTGTTTAATAATTTTGAAGCCAAATGAAAATCTTTTTTCATCAGTTTATCCAGGTACTTAAATTTGAGCCAGGTTAAATATAAATCAGCTAGTAACCGGGAGCAGTTGCTACCCATTTTATTTGTTGAAAAACCAATGGTCCAAATTGAACAAAAGTATTATCCAAAAGAATTTTGTAGCTTGTATCAAAGTTTCAACAGTATAAGATTTAATGTTACTTTTTGAATACTTATTGTGCTACCAGTATGCTTTCTTTGAATATGAATTAATATTTATGTATGGTTTACCATTATGTTTAAACGTTTTGCTGATTCCTTCTGAAAGAGAACTTTTGACTACATCTATGGGTAAATTTGTGTTCAGTGTAGAAAAATCAAAACATTTGACACTTTTTGCTTTCAAATCTTTGATTTTTTTTATGCAAACTCGGAAGAATTGTTAATACTACAAAAACAATTTACTTCACTGTTTCTAGAAGTTGCACTACATTATTTACGGGAATGATTCCTAATTGCAGTCAAAAACAGTGTTACTTCGTTTGATAGTTGTTAAGTTGTACTTCTTGAAGCACCTGCTATGACTCCTGATTTAAACGGGATTTTATGTAATTTGAATATCCAGAACAAAAGAGGAATGGAGGAGTCCTCTTCAGAAATTTTGATATTAAAATTTCTTTTCATCTCAACCTTATGTATACTTATCAAATTAGCATTGGATTGTGTAATTTATATACATCATTTCCTCTTATGTCTGAGATATGTCCCACATACACAAATCAAGTTCAGTCAGGTACTAGCTAATTGGACACTCATTTCCTCCTAGAAATCACACAAGAACAAAATTTAACGATGTTGTGTGTGAGTCATTGAACGAACAATGACATTAAGAGTATATTTATGAATACTGCAGGCCTGACGTTGTGATCTCTATGTATGACTTTACTTAAAGAATTTTTGAAAAGTATAATTCTTTAAAAATGTTAAATACCATTTGATTTTTTTTTAACGATATTTTTATTCAATTCGTCACAGCAAAAGCAACAGATAACTTCATATCACATTAGTTTTTTTCCCTTATCGGGCTTACTTATTTGCAGATTTCTTTACTCTTTGCAGTTGCCCACAGCGAGGTATACGGTTATGGATTTCGACCTTACGAATTTCTGGCCCCACCTAATGGCAACAATATCTCTGAGGTTGAGAGGCAAGAAGCCGCGCTGGGCATGTACAGTATGAGATCATTCTTGTATCCAAGGGTTTACATGCTGGTGTTCAGGCTGGCACGCCTCCTTGGCTTAGATTCTGAGCCTCTTTTGGTAAGCCTTTTCAATAAAAGGCCCACTGACGTAAGAATTGGAGGTTAAGGTCTATAATATGGACATATATAAAAATAAATTTCAAGCCCCTTTTCAGGGATGGGATATTATCGTGCCCCCGTGAAGAAGGGGGATGGGCAATGCACTCGACTTGCATGGGGGGCATTCTGAAGATAATTCACAGCCGCAGAAGCAATCAGTAAGAAATCCAGGAGAATATCTGTCTTCGGTTATAGTTGTATGCTGTACTTTTACATAATATTACTGTCTTTCCTAAGAACTACGACTAGTGCCGTACACTAAATAAACAAATAAATTTGTTTAAGTTTTAAAAGTGCTTCATTCAGACACTTTGTTGTAATTTGGATACATAAAAAATGACCTTGTGCATTAGATACGCGAACCTTAAGTCTCACTCCGTGCACTAATATGTCTGAGCCAACAGCCTTCATGCTTTCGTCGACACAAACAACCACAGCGCGTGAGGAAAAGCTATACACGAAAATGCAATTGAAAAGATGAAATACACGACATTTGCGCTCTTGGTTGAGTTGCCTGCTAAAATGTTATGCTGTTGTTTTATTTTTGCAGGTGGCAAAAATATTCCACTCCATGGTGGCTGCCCATTTGCCCCTTGCTGTCTTCCATTTTACAAGTGCCATTCTTCCCTTTAGAAATTGTGCAGTTCTGGCCGCCATTCTAGTCAGTGCATCCCAACATCTTACCATATTTGGAACGCACACTTTGGTCAACAGTTTTATATCACCCATTGTTTTTGAAGCTCTTTCGTGGATTGCGACTGGAATTAAAAAGGCTACAAACAGTACATCAAAAGTTATGCTCCAAAATGGACATACTGAATCACCTAAAATACACACCACATCTGGAGAAAACGGGGCGTCGTTTCGCCACACCAACTCTTTCGACCACTCAGACACCGAGAATAATAATCATATGCATATCGCAAATCATGTGACGCCCTGTTGCGGGTATGGTGACGTCACACGTACGCCATTGAATGTTCAAACTAGTCAGTCTATTCACAAACTCACCTTCATTTTGTGTGGAGTCATTTGTGGCATGTTGTGTTATGTTCGAGTTGATCTCGTCATGTTTCTGTTTTTGACATTATTTGCATTATTCTGGCCACTAACATGTCACTTTGCCACAAAATTCAAAGCTGCCATACACTTAGGAATTGGTATGAAAATTGGGATTCTTATGGGAGGTATAGAAGACTATTACACGTATGGAAGTTTGTTCATTTCTCCTCTGCAGTGGTTCAGATTCAACGTTCAAAAAGACTTATCTTCTATTCTCTTTGGCTGGCAAGGCAGCTTACAATATTTTAACGATATAATACTGTATGATTTTACTATGCAGTTATTTTTTGTATTATTTGTTCTGGCAAATATATTGTTGCTAACCTGTTCAAATTTTTACGCAAAAAATGAAAAATATGCAGCTATACAACTGAAGACTATGACAATTGGTATCATTTTATTTCTTATTTACAGCTGTAAAGGTCACAAAGAGAATCGCTTTCTGCATCAGGTCATTGTTTTAATCATGGTGAATTTTGCAATTACCATCATAATGTTATTTAATTTTGCAAGCTACCTCGGACTGCGATGGAACACCGCAAAAATAATTCTTTTTTCCTTGATAGGAATCCATATAATTAATACATGTGGAACTTTCCAAATACCAAAGAATCACAGTAACCAAAGATGGTCCTATTTGGGCATTGGGGACACAAATAACATAATTGAATGTGTAAATTTCATATCCAAACAACAAGATTGTACGGGGGTTTTCAGCGACCGAAGCATTCATTATATCGGGGGATATACAACCCTTCATACAAATGTACCAATCTTTAGCCTTGTGCACTATGAATTTGAAGAATTTGACAAACAGGCACGAAAAGCAATTCTATCCGTGGACCCTCTGAGCCCAATAAGACATACAAACGTCACACTCCTTGGAAAAATATCCAACTACATATCAGTAGAAAATACCCCACTTCTTTTAAAGTATTTGTTAAATGATCCAAAATACAATTACTATGTTCTTAAAAAATCAAGACAATTTATAAATATTGGTTTCCGAGAAGTGTTTAGTGCAGGAACCATGCGGGTAATGAAAAGAACAACTGAAAGAGGAGAGAATGAGCGTCTGTACGATATAGCAAAGCGAATTGCTGTTGGCTTGAATGGTACCATACTTGAATATGAAGGCAGCTGGTTGATGACTTTCGGCTTGGATGATTTAGCTGTTGAAAGATTGACAGCGGCTCTTAAGATGGACCCATCCCGGGTACGTGCCTATCAGTTACTGAGCATGATCTACAAAGACATGAACCGGAACCAGGGGGCGCTACGGTGGATTAAGAAGTGTATCCAACAAGTCAACAGAGAGAAATGTATGCAAATCCAACCAAAGGTAGTTTTACATCGAGAGTATGACATCAATCTGGATGTCCATCTAAAGAATGTATAATTGGAAACTATTACGAATGTTTTTGTTGCAGATTTCACATTTGATGTGGTTGTAATCCATGGATATTTTTTAATTGTATACAAACTTTTTTATGAATAAAACTAAACATACCTTCAACGCAAAGTGTTGACTGAAGGGCCCGCCATCTGGCGATATCGCAGTAACGAGCCTTAACGGACATATAATTAAGCTGCCATTCCCTCAAATTAGGTTATGGTGACACCAAAATCTAATCAGTTCATCTTGGCATGCTAGATAAGCATACTGCCAAATTTGAACAAAAAACATTGGAGCATTCTGGTGATACTGTGGTAACGAGCCCTAAAGAGCATGTAATTCATGTAATTATGCTGCCATTTGCTCAAATTAGGTCATGGTGACACCAAAATCTAATCAGTCCATTTTGCCAGGTAAGATAAGCATATTGCAAAATTTGGGCAAAATACATGGAGGCATTCTGTTGATATAGCGGTAACGAGAACGTGCACATCCGGACGGACTTCCGTGTCCACATCCCGACGGACGGACGGACATCCGGACGGATGGACGACCCGAAAACATAAAAGGTCCCCCCCCCCCATTGAGTGAACCCTTAAAAGAACAAAGTACATGTATTCGTGATTCCTGGATGTCGAAAATCGATATGCAACAGAGCCGACAGGAATAAGCCAAATAGACATCTCAAATGAGCATGCCTAGTAAAGCCCAGCTTCTATCTGGATCAAGTGTCATTAGGGATAACTTTCTTTTAATGATCATAGAAATGTACAGAGGTCAAGCTTGAAACAAGGCAAAGAATTGTAATGGATGGAAGCTTGGCATATTTAGTGGTTTTCTTGTTTTGCTAATATTAATAGGCTATACTGTTTAATTTTTTGGCTAAACTTAGGCCTTAGAAGTGATAGAAAAGAGGTTTGATTCTGATTACCAGGGTAACTTAACAAGTTGAGTGGGGAAGGTCATTTCCTGTCCCTAATGACCTCTGTTCCAAACAGAGTCCAAGCTTCACTGGGCATGCCCAGCTGAGATGTCAGTTTGGCTTATTATACCAAATATTATAAAATATCACAAAACTGAAGATATATAATGCGAGACAGTCGAATGTAAAACCACAGACCTACTGACAGAAACAACTGATCAACACATAGACATATGAGGTCTTAACCTATAAACTGTAACTCTGTATGAACGAAAGAGGTTTATTGATCCATACAGGGGGATATATTAGGTCTACAGGTGTAACGGACGGTTAGCAGAACCTATTTCTTTATGTTTACACACAGTTTTGGATATATTTCATTGAAAAAAACTTTAAATCTGGATTCAGCGGACTTTCCGGTAAAATACAAAATAAAAATAAAGCCCAGGTTTTAAATAATAAAGAATCCAAAATTATAATAATCAAATTAAAACATTTTACATTTTACGTTTGAGAACAATTTTCCTAGCTGCTAAGACACTTGGTTACGTCGGCGATACCCTATTGGCCCCTCCACGGAAAAGGCGCCAGCAGACTATCGTCCGCGTAATTGAGTCTTGAAGGGGCCAACAGACTACCGCTCGCGTAACTGCGTCTGTCTTGGGAGCAAATATTTGTCCGAAATTTGCTTCCTTATTTTCTGTGGCGATTCGTCCACCTAGTGATGTTATCGGCTATTAATGATCAACTTGAGCGGCACGACAAGCACCTGACAAGAAAGACGACACCATGACTGCGGGTGTGCCCCTCGACTCTGAGCGAGAGGGTACAGCATAGCCAGGTTTGCCTGTACATACCAGCGCATCGGTATCATTAGGTGCGACCTTCCACGTAGGTCCAACAAGAGTTTGCTTTCCATCCGGTTAAATGTTAAAGTGAAAATTTAAAACAAGAAAAGAAAATTCTTCGAAGCAAATCTGTGTGCAATCAAAAGTAAGAAAATACATGCTACAAATTTCACTACAATTTCGAGCAAATACAATCTTGTTTCTAATGCACAGTACCTTTTTTAAGTAAGTAGCAAGTAAAGCTTTATTTTACGTCGGGTGTAATACAATAAAACATTAGACTATGGGAGGCTATTTGCCGACAATAAATAGCAATAAAAGCAGTATAAGAACAGTACATGGAATTAGTGATACAATAATATCAGTCTTATAAATAATGAAAAACATGTTCCAGTCACTGTATACCATAAAAAAGTCTTACACATAGTCATAGTAAAGTGATTTAGCACTTTCACAGATGCAACTTCCACATTTTGTTCCAGACCAAGCATCCAGTAGGGACTTAAATTGTGATACAGTGGTGGAATGTTTAAGATCTGGTGGGGGGTCATTCCAGATTGTAGCGCCAATATTTCTGAATAATCTTTTGCCATAATGTACAGTTTTTTGAAATTCGATTACAAAATTGAGATTATTTCTTCTTGTTTCATGTTGTGAGCTCTGCAAAGTGAAATATTTTTTCAGGTACGAAGGCGAAGAATGCTTAGTAATCCTGAAAACTTCAAGTGCAATTTGTTTTACTCTGGTTACATGTGAGATCTGACAATCAGCTCTTTTGAGGAGATCATAACTGGATTTATTATCATGATACACCAAACGCAAATATCTCTCTTGGATCTTTTCAAGTTTTTCAGCATCATGTGCACTGCAGAGATGCCAAACAGGTGCACAGTACTTGAAATTTGACATGATGAAAAAGTGGAAAGTTGTGATCTTGGATTTCGTGTCTGATAATTTGGAGAGTCTTCTTAGAACATTTAACCTCTGGCATATTTACTGTTTGTAGAGTTAGTCAGGACAGTAAGTCACCACACGACAAATTAACCATTCATCCTGATGTGTGAGATATGCATTTCTCCACACATGACTGTTATTTCACCTGTTCGAATGTGGTCTACTTTCCGTCGTTCACCCCCCCCCCCCCATCGAAGATCAAATACAATGCAATCCCAGTCATGCAATACAATCTTCAAAACCTTTGGTACTTAACAGCCCATTAACCTTACAGCTAAATGGAACTTTCAAAGTCCGAATGACCTTGACCTTTTACTTTTAGAGGGCACATGTCCATTACAAAGAAGTCTAGTGTTGCCATACGTATAATTTGAGCCCAACATGACTGAAATTGGATCAAAATTGACCAAGTTACAGCTAGATATAAAACTTTAAAAGGGCCCAAATAATTTGACCTTTGATCTTTAGAGGTCACATGTAAATTAGACAAATGTACAATGTTACGATATCAACATTTTAAGCCCAACATGACCTCAATCAATCAGATAAAAATTGACCAAGTTATGGCTGGATGAAAATTTCAAAGGGCCAAGTAACCTTGCCCTTTGCCCTTTGGAGGTCACATGTATATTACAAGAATGTGCAGTGTCGCAATATCGGCAATTTGTGCCCAGCATGGTCAAAACCGAATGGAAATTGACCGAGTTATGCCAAGAAGAAATTTTCAAATGGCAAATTGACATTGACTTTTAACCTTCAGAGGTTACATGTAAATCACAAAAATGGGCCGTGTTACAAACCTATGAACTGAAATTGGATTGGTACCTGTACCTATAACAGTTTTGAAGATATTCAAGATTTAAATTTCCAAATGGCCCGTATTTGCATAATTCTGAAAAGTGTCAAGCCGCTTTACGAAAACTCGAGACTTCATGTGTGCAGGTACAATCACGCCAAGTTTGGAGTTTCTACTTACAATAGTTTTCATATGAAATATCGGACAATTTTTTGCCTGCATAGAAAGAAAGCAGCTACCAAAATGATTTGCTGCATAGTGTGTGTCTTCAAAGCTTATTGGTATGGCACTGCACAACTAGTCCATAAGAAAGGAGTAGAAGTTGGAATGGCATCTCTATCTATTATAGCTTTGAAGTTATTCAAGATTTAGATCTTCTAATTGTGCTACTTAGCATGATTTAAATTGCTGCAACTTTTGTTTTTAATTCATTAGGTTCGCAATGGTCAACAACCCCCTAGTAGAGGTTGGAATGACATCGCTATCTATTATAGTGCTAAAGATATTCAAGATTGAAAATTTCGAACACTGCTAATTAGCATAATTAAAACTGCTACAACTTTTGTTTTAAATTCATTACATGCGCAAGCTCAATAACCCATTTGTAGAAATTGGAATGACATCTCTTTCTATGATACGTTTGAGGATATTCAAGAAAATATTCTTGAAATTTAAAATTTCAAATGCCCCTAATTTGCACAGTTTTAAATATCTCATTCTTCTGCATAAAAAGGCCAAACTCCTTGTATGGAGGTACAATCATGCCAAGTTTGGAGTTTCTATGTATAATAGTGTCAGAGAAAAGTGTCGGACAAATTCACGAAGAAAGAAAGAAAGAAAGAAAGAAAGAAAGAAAGAAAGAAAGAAAGAAAGAAAGAAAGAAAGAAAGAAAGAAAGAAAGAATTTTAGGAAAAACAGAAAAGTGTGTGTGAACACACACAAACTTTAACAAAGACGGAAAGAAAGAAAGAAAGAAAGAAAGAAAGAAAGAAAGAAAGAAAGAATTTTAGGAAAAACAGAAAAGTGTGTGTGAACACACACAAACTTTAACAAAGACGGAAAGAAAGCAAGAAAGAAAGAAAGAAAGAAAGAAAGAAAGAAAGAAAGAAAGAAAGAAAGAAAGAAAGAAAGAATTCCTAGAAGAACAGTATGTCTGTGTTGGCACACAGACATAACAAGCATCGTAATAAGAATGAGCATTAGAAAATGTGATGGTATAATAAAAAAAATACACAGTGAAAGTCGCAAAAATCTGAATCACAAGAAGGCAGCACTGTTCAAGACGTCTCACCAGATTTATTGCCGTTTTCGAGGGTATCTTTTAGCCCATTGGTACACCCTGGAGATTTGTGTCCTCTAAATTCATTGCATTGCAGTATGTATGCAGACTTATAATATTACTCACTTACGTATTATACAATCTCAACTCACGAAAGCTTTGCGTCATCCATTTATTTTCAGTTTCTTGTCAGAGAAACTTCATTAATAATGGAACCACACACAGACGTGCTACAGAGCTGCAATAATGAGACAAAAAAGGAAAGAAATGCTGTCTCATTTTTTCTGCATATGACTTCAGCATTTAAAATAAAAATGCAATATTTCAGTTCAGCACATGGTCACTTTGGTCCATTCAAACTACACGAAGAACTTAAAAGCTCCAATTGCACCGGCAGTACTTTTACTGATGGCAGTGGATTGTATTCATGATGAAAATTAAAAAGCCGTTTGCAATTTAGTTACAGTAAAATAAAATTTTATTCTTTGATATGGGCAAAGCAGAGCAGTTGCTGAGGACCCATCAATTTGAAAACATTATTACTCCCTTTGGGGCTAGAAACCTCCTGGTCGCACGACATAAAATAATGTTTCAGATACTAATGACCAATTAACAAACCTTTGTCTTATTTCATTCAACCCATCACGTGCAGAAGAAAATTGCTGACCCAATCGACAACATAGCGCTAAAACAGTTGAAACATACTTTATCTTATATTTTATATGTATTTAAAATAAAGAGTATATTTTACACTACTGCCAGTTTCCTCTTTGGTATATAAGTGTCAATATAATGATTATGATCAGATGTTCATTACCAAACGCTTCAACAATGGCACAAATATGTCAGCAAATGTTTCGATACCCTGTGCAGGAGAGGGATTAATGATAACACTCTACATATAATCTTTTGAGGTCATCATGGTTGCCTTGATGGATGGATGATTAACGATGCACGGATATCTGTTGGACATTTGACGAATGAGTGGTCTAAAGTTGCATTCTAATTTTTGATTGTTCTAATTCAAACTGGAAACGATGCAGATTTTAGGCAAGATCTCCGTCTTTGACATGTACATGTTTTGCATGCTGGTGACTCCGGTACAGATTTTGCCGATGACTTGTCCAGCTTTATATTGTGACTTTCGTTATTTCGACCACAAAAAGATCGGAACATTATCTTTGGTCCTATTTTATTAGCATTGTTAGAAATTAGGTAACGACAACTTTGATGTAAGGATAGGTAAGATTACTGTATTTTGTTTTTCCAGGCAGGAAAGTCGTAGTTTTGTTCGACCTAAAAGAACGTGATATATATCTGTGTCTATTAACGTGTCCTTAGATAAAAGCTTCAATGTTCTACATCGCTATTATTATTATTTAGCATAGGCCTCTGTTATTGCACCTAATGTACACATGAATATCGGTTACCACCCATATCTGGATAAGTGTGGATAATAGCAGACACCCTACCCACAGTATACTGCAATATGTTAACATATCCACAAAATGGCAAGCAGCCAAGGCAGTGTTAGGGTTAGGGTGAGGGTGAGGGTTAGGGTTAGGGTTAGGGTTAGGGTGTTCGCCACAACCTGGATATGTTGCCGTGGCACAATATATGTTGGACTGGCTCTCACCCGTTATCCACGCTTATCCACAAATGGCCGATACCGATTATTCTCATGTACATCGGGTGGTCATTGATATGAATTTTTTCATAAGGGGGTAACTCACAAATTACTAACTTTTTGCTAGCAGCTTCAAAGAAAGTGCCAGAGCAGCATTAAACAGTAATAAGGAGACATTGGTATACGATGCGCCCCCTTTCGGACAGGGTTTTGCGTAGCCAGGTTTGCCTGTGCAAAATTTTGCTTCATTCAGTCTTCCATTCTTCGCGTTGATACTGTTCACAAACTCATCATTGCCAACGACCATCCATGTTGCTCCGACGAGAGTAAGGCTGTTATTCTTTGTAAATGTGTTTATATCGAAATGGAACCTAAAATGGAAATACAAGGAACATAAGATTGGAATCTGAATAGCTGTCATACCTGCCCAACAAAAGAAGAAGAAGAAGAAGAAGAAGAAGAAGAAGAAGAAGAAGAAGAAGAAGAAGAAGAAGAAGAAGAAGAAGAAGAAGAAGAAGAAGAAGAAGAAGAAGAAGAAGAAGAAGAAGAAGAAGAAGAAGAAGAAGAAGAAGAAGAAGAAGAAGAAGAAGAAGAAGAAGAAGAAGAAGAAGAAGAAGAAGAAGAAGAAGAGACCCATGGGCCTACTGCGCTCCTGATATATAATGTGATGACCATCACCGGATTGCATTTCCTCCATAACACTCAATTAATTGAGTAAAGTGGCCATATCACCTTCACGTTCAAATCAGATTAAAAAAAATATTCGGTTCAAAATGCGAGACTTTCGTCCAGCTATCCATACATGGTCTGTTTGTTTAAAGTTGTCACTAACCTTTCGAGCTATAAAAGAAAAAACGATGAACTTGGACAAACTCCACAATCAGTGGGTTACAGTGACCTCAAAAGTAGGTCACCAGGTAGTGTTTTATGTTCCATGTGTTCAAGTGAAATTTTAATCCCAAGGCTCAATTCTCGTTGCCACTGATGTCAAACCTACACCATGACATTACAAAATAACATTCAACTTTACAGCCCTGGTGACCGATGAAAAATAGGCCAAGGCCACTGATATTATACAAAATGTTAGCATTGGACATGATTTTTTATGTTCTTTAAATTTGACATATCTAATTCAATTATTTATGACATATGGAATTTTGTATTCTCAGGCATTTTAACTCATAACTCCGTCATAGTGGTGATACCATTACCTTACGCAACTGAGATTTTGACCTTCTACACAATCCCACTTAATTTCATGATGATCCATAGAAAATTAAGGGTGCTAGACTAGTTACAATTTTGTTTTTATTTTTATCCAAATATTACATAATACTGTAGGTGACGCCAGCAATATTAGAGTCGATCTAGAATGTCATACACTTACTAAGTCCTGAAAGTCACATGGCCGCTACTGAAAAATTGGGGGGGGGGGAGCGGGTGCACGGCGTCCACACTATTTACACATTGTGTCTCCTATATTCCAAGTGGCCATATGATCATCTCTTTCGACTTGGATTATAAAAATTATTACATTTCAAATAGTGCGCCCTGTATCCAGTTTCCTATACATGGTCTGTTTGTTCAACCATGTAATATCTTTTCGAGTTCTTGAAGAAAAACAACAAGCGTGGACAAGTCTCAAAGTCAATAATAACTACGTCACTGTGACCAAAAGGTACGTCACACACTACAGTTTTATTTACAATGTACTCTAGTGCAGTTTTGATCTGGAGGCCCAGTACTCTTTGTCATTGAAGTCAAACTAACACCTCGCCATTGCTAAATCACCTGTTTCAACCGTACAGGACTAGAAACCTGACAAGATCAGCCAAGGGCGCCAATATTACATGACATATCATCAATGGACATGGTTTATATATCCTGTAAATTTGGCGTGTCTAATTCAATTATTTTTCGATATATGGAATTTTATATCTTTCAACACGTTTTCGCTTATAATTTCCATGAAAATGTAGGTGGTACCACCAGTACCATATGCAAATGAGATTTTGACCTCCTTCAAAATCCCGCTAAAGTTCATGCAGATCTATCGACAATTAGGATGAGACTGGTGACAAGATTTTCCCATTTTCACCTCCATATTAAATATTGCTATAGGTGACGCCACCAATATCGAATTCGACCTAGATTTACAGACACTTTGTTCGTACTAAAAGTTCCATGATGCGAACTCTAATACTGTGAACTGTACTGCGTCCTCAAACAAAAAATTTAGGGAGGACAGAATGACGGACGGACAGATATGAGTGATCGCGTAAGCTCTGCGATCCTTTGTTTAGAGTTAAAAAGCAAAAAGAAAAAAAAAACAAGATGACTCGAAATATTCATGCCCCTGTAAAATAATTCGTCTATACATGTTTCCAAAAAGTTAAGGTTTCACTTGTCAGATAAACATGACATAACAGCAGTTTTCCAGTTTTTTTCTTGCCTCCCCCCCCCCTTTTTCTTTTGTGTGTGTGTGGGGGGGGGAGGGAGGCCAGGTGGTCGTCGAAATCCATGTAATCAAAGCTGAAAACATGTCCGGCAAACAATCAGAAATTTGCGTCACTCTTAAAAAAGCACATTACGATCTGCCTCAGTTTTTTGCTATTCGTGTAAAATGTATGTAAAGGGGCACTTCTGTGATAGTTTACAATTTTTGAGTTGCTCTATATAATAAATGTGGACCCACATCAGAAAATACAAACTTTTTTTCCCAACTGGATAAGCATATGTCAAGTTGTTTTTGATATGTAAATGAGGGGTTGTGGTGTCACCTGGACTAACTACTTCAGCTAATACAATGCCAGCTGAGTGAAACTCTAACAAAACAAGGAAACATCACTACTACTTACTAAACTGATATAATTTTTCTCATTTAATGAGGATTAATAAGGACAGAAAAAAATGCAGAAATCAATACAGATAATTAACATCTTGTGTAGTTGTGTATTCAATTACTGAAGCAGGTGGCTACTAATAGACCACACTGATAAGATCAAAGAGGGTGATTAACAGAGCACACAAGTCATTATGATATGCCTGCTAATGTTGTGTATCTCAGCTTGGTGCCCCCTCAAGGTTTGTGAATTACATATGGAGGGTAGCCCAGGTGACATCACACATGAGAACACCAACTGAAAATATAAAATAGCGCCCACTACGTACCTGTTTGAGAAAAACACCTAAAATGATCATTAACAAAAAAAAGTAAAAAAAAATATCTCTGCTCTTCCCCTTTAAAACAGTTATCAGGAACTCTTACCTTTCAGAATTCGGAGCCAAATATCCCTTCAGTTGGTCTTCAGTTATCTTAAGGGAGTTCTTCTGCTCATACAGGAGAAAATAGTAGTTGTGGGGGTTACGATCAGGAGGCATGGGACCAATATATGACCTGAGCACTTCTCCTGTTTTAACATCCCCGTCTTTAATGTTAACTACCAGCATATGGACCAGGGGTCTCCTTTGGCTTCCCGACCTCGCTAAAGCAACATCCGGGTCCAACATCGCAAGAACGTACATTTTGCCTTTGCAAAGCAACAAAAATATCACTTGATATGGAAAACTTAAATGATGTAATAAATGACATAATTGGCTTTATTGGCTGTCGTAAACAGACTTTGTTAATTAAATAATATAAGCTAATGACATCCACGTGTATATATATGTATGTTGATTCACCCTCATGTGTCCACTGGATTGGCTTTCTTAACTTGTAAGCGCTTATGTTCTTTCGATTCAGGTTCCTCAAGTTTCCAGTATAAATGGTAGTTTATTCTTAAATATATAAAATGGTACTTTTTTATGCTCACATTGTTTCACTCCTGTCACTTTATATTCCCTTCAAACTCGCTAATTTCTTCAATGTAATCAGCAATATATACTTGGTTCAGCATATAGCTGCGCGCTTATTGTTTCATGAACACATATTATCTCATTAATTCCATTTAACCGTATTTGTTTATTTTGTAACCATGCTAACACACTTACCAGCGAAATCTACCGTATTATTTGGATACCATTTGTTCATTTGAAGTTCAAACTTTGCGGTAGCGTCGGTTCTGGCCTCTGCAGGCAACACCTTTCCGTTACCAATGGGATCCACGAAAACAGTTCTGGCCCTGCAGGAAAAAACGCTTTAAATAGAACTGTTATTGCTATGGCTAGAATGGAACCTTTCTATTTGTCCACTTTTTCTCATATTCAGCAAACAAAGATCTGACAGTTGTTACACAGAGCCGTATCAGCAGTTACACAGAGCCGTATCAGCAGTTGTTTACAGATGAATTGGCAAGGTACTGTAACATTAAGCTGCTTATAGATGAAAGCGTATCGATGCCACTCTGGTATGCTTTGGGGGTTGTGAAACACTTTTATGTGCCATAAGTGCTTAATGCAATATATTGTAAAATCCTAAAATCAGAAAATTTCTGATCCAAGAGATAAAATTGTCTTTTAATAGTCTCTAAATCATGAGCAATGTCATATGTGCATAAATATTCCAACCTATCACTCACTTATTTTCTATAAATAGGGGTACAAGGATATAATATGATTTTTGCCATTCCCCCAATAATGAGAATATGTCATATCACTTGACCGTATCTTGGGTTCGTTGTCATGATATGGAAAATAGCTCTGTCAGAGAGCTTACTTTAGCTTTTTAACATCTTATTTAGTAACAGATACCATCTGTACAACAAGCATTTACGATGCATTTTTTCTGGCGATCTGAGAAATTTATAAATTTTCGTATTCGTTAGTAATACTACCTATTCACTACAATTTTGAAATGATATCTATGAGATCTAACTAAACTATCTCATCAGAAACATTTCTCCATATATTCCTCTGGCCTGTGGTGCCCTCTAGCAGTTACTCCCAGTACCATTATTGGGCCTCCACCATTGACCAATCACATCAGTTTATCACAACAGACTAATCTCGGAATGAGCTGTTGCCTGTTTGGCTGGGTGGACTTGTCTGTGTGGATAGGCAAGTATTGCTAACAAACATGAAAAAAATTATTTTTAAGATTTTTATCACAATACATTACCTATCTACTACATATGGTAGATGTACCAACAGAGTGGAGGAGGGAGATCATACAGACTTCAGGACAGAGTAACACATATCATATGCTCTACATAAAGAACAGATCCCTTAAAGGAGTATCAAACGTCACATTGACATGGCTATCAGCCTCTATAGGTAATGTAGCCAGGGAATTCTGAGATCATGGCTTATATGTTGAGCGTATGGGAACAGTTTTTGGAGAGCAAGAAGCTGTTCCTATATATAGGACAGGTCCTCAAATGAAAGTCTGAGAAAGTATTGTGAGCTCAATCTGAATGCCGCCAACTATGTCACCAAACGCCACCTGCTTTAGGGCATCCCAGGAAGAGGTGATGGCCCTGACCTCGTGGGCTCAGATCTGGTGCAGCTGTTAGAACTGTGGGACTTTCTCTGCCACCACAAAGGCAAATTTAATTGCCTTGGTAACCTGGCAGTGTTCGCCAAGATTCCCACAGACACCAGCAAGACCCTCTTTTTTGTTTAGAAGTAGGTGTAATTGGTGTCTACGTTTCCTGATGGGAACAGTTCTTTACAAATAAAACTTGAACACCCTAACTGTATAAAGTGATCTGTCAGGATCCTGCCAATCAAAGTTCGCAGACAAGGCTTCCAAGGAGAAGCCAACAAAGGCATTAATCAGCCAATCAGGAGTGTGTGTCTTTCACCTAAACATGGGGTTAGGTTTTACAAATAGTTCATTGTTGTCTTGTAACCAGCCTATTCTAGAGTAGTCAAGGGCATGAGTCTCACCCTTCCTGGCCCCCGGAGGCTAACACCACCAAAAATACGACCTTATAAGAAAGGTAATCTACCCCCAGTGAATCCATGTTCTTAGGCCCAAAATCTGGTGAGTGTAGGCCACCGATAGCGCCCTTTAAGAGAATATGGTGTGTTTACCCAGCCTATCCAGGTGAAAACTAGTAGCAACTAGCTGGGATAGAACCTTGCTCGAAGCTGATGGTGGTTTCCTTCATGTCTAATAATGATGATATTGCAGACCTATAGCCTGCTATGGTGATAACCTCGAACCCTTGCTCAAAAAGGTACCTCAAAAAGTTTGTTATGTGATGAATGGCAGCCTTCCACAAGTCAATCTCGACATCTCGATCCATACACCATGCAGTGAACTTTGGGGGGAGGCATTTCTGCACATGTGCTCCAGCTTAGAGAGAGGTGGTCCACCACCCAGGCTTGAGCATCCTGTACTGGAGAGACAAAGGTTATAAATTTGTTATTGTCTCTTGTGGCAAACAGGTCCATGTGAGGACTACCCAAGAGGTCCAAAACAGACCTCACTACCTCTGGGTGTAGTGACCATTCCATGCTGATGGCTTGGTGTGGGTGCGGCAACAGATCAACCTGCACATTAAGGACAACTGCTACATGTGTGCAAAGCAGTCTTATGCCTCTGGTCGTAGACCAGTGCACCAGTGCAGTAGCATCTCTGTCAACTGAAACAGGGATGCTGACTTGGTTGTTGCACACCATTTATTTATACAAGTGACTGCTGTTCAATTGACCGAGTAGACTAGGACATGTTTGTGCAGAAGATCCTGCTGGACCTTTAACCTCGTTTGCCACAAACAAAAAAGTACTTCTGACTGGACTAAGCTAATGGTACATGACAGTATTCATCTTTCAGGTCTACCAAGGTTGCCCAGTTTTCTTTTGAACCTCAGCCACCATGGAAGCTGGGGTATCCATCTTGAATATCTTCACAGGCTTTCCCCCCCCCCCCATTTTACCGATGATTAAGGCTTTCAAACTTTCTCTTTCACCCCTTTCTGTAGTGGAAAAGCTACCACTGCTTCAAGATCCTATAATGTTCCCCTCCTCCATGAGATTGGAAAAACAACAAACAAAATTGACAATGGAGGGAGATCTGACCCTGTAAAAGTAAGAGTATTACTTGTATTTAAAGTGTACTCTCACCAACTTTCTGTGTTCAAAGTGATACTCTGGACCCCACTAAGTGGAGAGCAGAGATTCCAACTGTCCCTCATCATCAGGGGCATTCCCTGAAATGGCCGAAAATTTGACCAATACAGTATGCATGTGTCTCATCAAAATTGAGTATTTGATGCCATCTTCGTTGTTAATCGTTTTATGACCCTCGTGGTTCCTTGACTACTTATTCCCGAATAATCACTTTGACTGTTGACATCCCTGTTTAGAGGGCTCATGAGCACTTGGTAGCTGTGTAAAAACAGATGACTGGAATATGCTGTCAATTGTGGCTATGTAGGCTGGCTATGGGACCAACCACTGCCCCTGTACCTCTGCTGCCTTTGAACTTCTTTGCTTGTAAGTAAAATAGTCTATTATTGCTACTGTCCCCCCTGCCTTGTGACTTTTTCTGGCAGTTCCATTTAAAAAATGCCTGCTGGATTTGGAGGCGGGACTCCTTACTATTATCTTGAATGACGAACTGCAGGGCCCTCAGGTCAAACAACTATGACTGGTCGACAGATCAGGTGTGCAGATGTGACCTGAGGTGTTAGTTCACTGCCACCATGCTGAGGTATGCCCTATGTTGAAGTAGCAGGGAGTTGATCTTCACGTGAACCATGATCTCCATGGTGTAATGATAGTGCCCTGGATTGCAGATGTCTGAGTCTAAGTCTGAACAGTTGGCAGGTCAACAGAGGGGTGGCTTTGAGTCAGGGCCTCCACATCTGGCCCAGACAGGGCCAGCAGTTTGGTCCTGATGCCCATGATGAGGCAGTCTGAGGGCATACTTCATCTGTGACATTGGGTTTGGAGCTGAGGGCCATAGCTTCCTGGGTGATCCCAGAATTTGGTTCCAGAATTGGTTCATGATGAGGTTGATGTTATAGATGGCAATGGTGGTATTTAGAGTCCCATCTGCATCCTGTACGTTAGAGTCTTTGTACCCCCAGCTTGCTGGTGCAAAGGCAGACAGGGTGTCTTTCAGCATTTGCTAGACAATCCTGCCCACTCACACACTTAAACTGTCCAATGGTCACCAGTAATTCTGCTGTAGGAAGCACTCAGACTATGAGAACAGATAACAGGACATGGGTGGACTAGACTGCCCCCCATCTGACTCTACCTGGTGTGATGGCATGGAGCAGAGAATAAATGGCTCCTCACCATGCCAATTGATAGTCACCTTGAGAGACCTGGTAGTGGTGGAACAGCATCTGCATCATTAATGCCCTAATCTTGACATCTTCAGATGGTTTGGGCCTGAGGTTTCGAATCTGCTGGAGGCCGGCAATGGTTTAAGATGGTGAACTCTGATGTCTGTGAGATGTAATATTAGAGCAGAGCTTACTCATACCCAACCTTGGGTTAGCTTGAGAGACTTCTTCCTAGTCACAGTTGGGACTTCAGGGCTGGAGAGGGTAATTGGTGAACCTTGCTCCTCAGTGACACTGCCAGGGTGGAGTAGAGGTGTCGTGTGCAGACAGAAAGTCCCTGTTCGGTAAAGGGAACCAGATCGGTGAACACCATGTTTTCCCTGACAGCCTGTGATAGAGATCTTCTGCTGGCAGCTGACATTGATGAGATAGTGGCAGAGCCAGAGAATGATGGCACAGATATCCTGAGATGGAGACCTTGCTTTATGCACCAGGTGAGAGGGAGACCAACTCTGAGAACGTGCTCCTAGCCTGTGGTGCACATGTTCTAGAGCTAAATGTCCTCGATTGAGGTCCTATCCATGTCCATTTCAGTAGCAACAGTAGTCAGAGGCAGGGCAAAAAGTGGACTGCTCACAGAATATATAATATATGACTGGCTGATGTCGATTCCTGTGTATCTGGTGTTGACAGTGTACTCAACACAGGTAAGTCTGATACCCCATAGATGTACAGTGGAGGCTGGCACCAATGCAGGAGGAAGGATGTTGTGACCAAAACAGAGAAGTAACCAGCATGTGGGACTTCAAATGTTCCAAGTCTGAAGGTTGGCAAGGACATAATCTCCTGCCAGAGGTAGGCTAGAGGAGACAACAAATATGATGACAGTCAGAACCGCAAAATATTTCTACTGATTCGAAATGAGTTGGATGCAAAAAGAGCCAAAATATGTGATTAGTCAATGCTGGAGGTCTAGTAATGGCACTAAGAGTAACTGCAAGAGGGCGCTCGGGCCTCCAGAGCAGAGAAATGCACCAAGAAATTGTTTTCTGATGGGATAGACGTTTGGAATGTCTACAATTCCAGAGAGATCATACCAAATATGGTGGATAGGTAATGTATTTTGACACAAATAGGATAATATTTCGATTCTGTGGGACAGATTATGCAAAATAAGTACATGAAAACATTGTTGTTATGCTTCTTCAAATAGAAGCATTTTAACTTTGCTGAAACCATTTCAGTAGTCTATAAAATTACGAGACCCAATAGGTGAAATAAACGGGACTCATTTTATTTTATCAATTGCCCAAGTCCCACTGTGACATTCAATGATTTTGTTCTCAATGTATAGCATACTATTCAAAACAGGAATCCTGTAACACGGAAATCCATAGTTTGCTGATACGTCAGACACCACAAAAACTTCATGTACAGAGAAAAACGTAAAAGTTGCCATATCCATCATTGTTTTTTTTTTGTTTGTTTATTTGTTTTTTTGTTTGTTTGGTTTTTTTTGTGTGTGTTTTTTTTTTTTTTTTTTTTTGTTTTTGTTTTTTTTTTTTGTTTTTTTTTTTTTTTTTGGTTTTTTTTTTTGGTCGAAATTGAAACATTGATATGTTTAAAGATATTGAAATTCTATTTGTCAGCTAGCAGGCACTATATTCCACCATTTATTTCCTTTTTCTTTCTTTGTTAATTCTCACTTGCTCAATCCAGGAAGAAATACTATACTATGTGATCTTTATACACACATATTACACATGGTCGCTGCAGCTCTTTTACAATGGTAAGTCGCAAAGCAGAAGAAATACAAAATTTTGACTGCACTTTAAAGGCGTCAAAATCATCAATACCTGGTATAATATACTTAAACTTGTAAAACAACAGAATTCTGGTGGTTTATGGCTAGTCGGTTTTAAAATACATACGTTTCAAGAAGGGCTTTGCAGTAAAGTAAATTTCAAACTTGGATAACCTACAGGCTTACATCTTGCATTGGAGCTAAATTTCTTCCATAGTTTGGCACCTAAGAGGAAAGCTATTATTGGTGGCTTAAGTCGTAAAAAACAATAAGTTACTAACTTACTCATTATCTTGTAGATCGCAATCCATTCATTTTTATGAACCTATTTTATAAGAAAGAACATGCCCTTTGTGCTATTTTATGGATAATATTCCTGATGTGTCAATAAAACGTAGAAATGGCATTTATGCAATAAGTCATTTTTGTTCTATAGGACTGACGACAAAGATGCTTACGGATAAGAATAGTCCTTGCAGCAGAGCTTCACAGTCAATGCGGGAGTTTGAAAAGAGACGCGCATATATACTTTGAGATTCGGTGAAGTGGGCAGGAATAGACGCCTGTGTTCTTTTAAAGCTGAAATTCAAGAACATTAACAGTGAGACTGGAACCTGTTTCTTGCCATCAACACTTTAATAGTTGTATTTAATTTTAAATAACCACAAAAGTTTCATCGACTGTAGTTTGAACTATTCGTCCTTCAAAGCACAACTTTCATTGATCATGCTGGTGATACTCCTTTATAAGTCAGAACAAGAACTGCGTGTAATATATACATATACCATCTTTAATTCCCTGTGGGACAATCATAATATCGATATATAGTTAAAATAACACAGCACCAAATTACCAGTATGCAACTTAAAGATGCACCTTAATTGTCTCCTTTCACAGAACCAGCCAAGCATAGAATTTCTCATCTCCTGCTGACTGGAGAGGGCATCGCGGGGGTGGACACTTGAGGGCATAGGGTAATGCATGTTAAAAGTACCAATCTTCAAAGTAAGTTTGAGGTCAATTATAGCAACATTAACATAAATTGTAAAAGTTTTTTATTAGTATGCTTGTCAGTATCGGTAATGTACCAGGCATTTTTAATTTGAAGATGTTAGAAACTTTTACAGGCAAAATTAATGAGACCCTTAAACAGTATCTGTGTACTGACCACCACACATGCATAGGTGTCAACTGTTTTCTGACGCCTGTGTGGTTAATCACCAGAGTAGTTTGTGAAACCTTTAAACTGGGTACATTTTAGTAGCATGTGGTCATGATGCAACAGCATATGACTTGGTTGGAAGTAACCAAACAGACAAGTGTGGTGTTTAAAGGGCAAAACGTCATTGTTTCAGTTGTGACAGACACTTCAGTGATTATTCAAGCCTTAGTGACCTAAAATAGCCTTAACCTATTGTTATAAGTTCAACTTTTTATTAAAAGTTGCATTAATAGTTTAGAGGCCATTTTCCTTCCTCACTTAGCTTGTTTAGCTGAGATATTCATGTTATTTTAGCATGTAAACTTGCTCTGGGGCAAGTGCCTATGTTAAAACTATACAATCAAATAGTCTTACCCCCGCAAAGGGGCTTTCTCTAGGCATGCGAGGTGAGAAAATCACTGGGCACAGTGGTCCACCTGTGGGAGAAAGTCCTGAATTGTGCAGTTGATATGCCACAACCACCAAGAGGTTTCCAACTGGTAAAATGTCATTATCACGTTAACTATTATGTAATCACAAGGAAATAGCACAAAAATGTTATATCTACAGCCTTATTGGCCTTTGATTTGAAGCATTCAGGTAAGACCCCAGAAGTCTTCATGTATGATGTTTGTAATTTCAGTTGTCGAATAAAACTTCCGTTGTTTGTCATTCATGTGACGGTATGGCGGACATAGTTCATCTTCTATCAATTCATTGATGGTATTGTGCTAACGGAGGTGTGAATACATTAATGGCGTAAGTTTTGTATTCTAATTTTATATTCAATACCATATTTTGACCTCAACTTACACTGTCTCTATATAAAGTAATGTTCTTATAAACTCTTTCAGTGCGAACTTTTGACTGGGCCAACAGGTGTCCTCGATGCATTTTGGGCGCACCGTGTCCAAAGCATACAGAGGACAGCTGTTGACCTGTCCGTTCTTATGCTCTTTTATGGTCTATGCAACTTAAGAAACGCTGGTAATTGAGTGAAAAGTGGGTTCACAAAGAATGTGAGTCCAGTATCGTTATGTCAATTAAGAAAATAGTGACTTTTGTCGAAATTAGCATTGCCTGCTAAACATCCGTTCTTGGCGGTCTACTACCCCCCGCTGGGGGCCAACATAGTGTATCGCCCCAAGAAAGTCTGCTTAGGAGGCAAAAATTAGCAGATCAACAGTTGAAATGAATGGTGGATATAAGATGACCGTTACAGCATTCAGTAATTACCTCTCTGCACAAATGGGACACAGTTCTGACTTAATCCCATCTTCGTCGCTTCTTCTACTGACGATGGATCATAGGAGGCTAGCAACCAATTTATGGCAATAGGACCTGTAAACACAAATATTCGTATCTTTTAAAATTCCCATTCACTCGAGAACTGTATTTACATGAGGTGTATTATCTTTCTGCTAAAAATCCCCCCCCCCTTCATTAATTTCACTTTGTATCAACATACTATAGCCTTAATAACCCTAACTGACATTTTCGAGTTTACACATCAACTTCTAACTCCCAAGTAGGTTGCACAAGGCATACTCATGGGCATGGTCATGTGGGCTGCTTTGACATACGTCAGACATGACAAGTCACTTGTTCTCCGCTCATGGGTTACGGTCATGTAGGCTGTGCTGACGGTCGTCAGACGTGACAAGTGGCTTGTTCGAAACTAATGGATTATGGTCATGTAGGCTGTGCTGACGGTCGTCAGACGTGACAAGTCACGTATTCACCATCAATACATGAGGTGTATTTACAAATGCCATAATTCTATTGATATATTCTCTAATTCATAATATAAAGCATGGTGTGAACAAAACATCTTGCAAGTCCCTTGGGTTTCATGTCATAAGATTATCATGCACAAATATTGAATATCTCTGTTTGTATTTTATCTTCCCTACAACTTTACTAAGCCTAAAATAGGCAAAAATAAACTTATCCATAACCTGTATTTGTAGGCACACTGTTTTATGTCGCTGTGATGTACTGATCAATTTTGCCTCGAAATTGATATTCATCTTTTAATGTGAAGAGTATTTTATTTTGGACGACAGGTAAGGGTAAGAAAACACCGCTATGAACCTGAAAAACATGCTCTAGTGGTCATGTGGATCCGCGCGAAGGACGAGATTAGTTGTTATGGTAACCAAAATAACAGTAACGTCAAAGATTAGATGCAACCGTATCTGTGCACGTCAATACGATTGAAATCACGTCTCCCCAGATCTACCCTCACGAGGGGTGTTCAAGACTGGTGCACATCACAGTTACTCTCATGATCCAGGAACTACCTCGAAATATATTTTTGTTTTCATTGCTACGTTTTGACTGAGTCAACCAGCCTTTCTCAACGGGCTTTGGGTGCAATTCGCCCAAAGTGCGCAGAGGAAAGCTTTTGGCTTGAACCATTGATACAGTCTCTCTTCTCGTATGGCAGCTACAGGCATGCTGATACTTGAATGTGGGGTCGATTTAAAAAGAATATGAATCTAGTGTTGTTATGTCAATTCTGGGGACATTGACTTTTCTCCAAGTTGGCAAGGAAATCATTAAGTGAAAAGTGTTTATGGCAACTGTTCTGAGATTAAGTGCAAAGTGTTCACGGTAACTGTTCTGAGATTAAGTACTAAGTGCCCACGGTAACTGTTCTGAGATTCAGTACAAAGTGTTCACGGTAACTGTTTTGAGATTAAGTACTACATGTAAGTGCCCACGGTAACTGTTCTAAGATTCAGTACAAAGTGTTCACGGTAACGGTACCGATAAAAGATAAAGACCAAACTTTTGTTTCTAATCATGGGTCTCTTGAAAATAATTCGAAATACTTGACTACAGTAATGAAGGCTCCAAAACTGGGTATTTACACGGCAATTGTCTTTTCACGGTATATCATGTTTCATCATAATTTTGTCGAATAATGGTGCTTTGTTGCTTATCTTTCCTTGTTTGTCGACTAGAATAATCGTTTATTATCAATGTACAAGTTGACACAGTAACTTGCAAGCTGCCTGGCAAAATATAAAGCCTATATAATGCTCTGCCATGCGTGCTTGTAAAGTGCTCTACCTTATTTTGACCCTTTCCCCCTTGAATTAAGACTGAGTCAACAGCTTTGCTTGGAATGGGTTGGGCATTTAGTGCCCAACCCATGCCAAGGAAAGCTGTTAACCTGGGGCATGTTATTTTGATAGGTCTCATCTTCAATTCTCAATCAAATTGCTTTTCATAACTGTTGAAATTAGCTGAAAACATGGAAGCAGAGAACACTTGACCAGAATCCAGTTTTAGCCGGTTTAAGGGGGACAGGGTTAATATACTTATGTAGCTCTCTCACTTCAGTGCCATTACTATACTTACCATCTAATCTATTCTGATTTATAAAGTCACTTATATTGAATAGAGACGTTCGGCTGCTGCTCAAATCTTCCTTTAAGCGTTGTGACACATTCATGTTCTTTGTGGTTTGTTTGAAGAGCAAGAAGGCATATGGGTTGGGCACTTGTCTTTGGTTACCAGGTCCAGTGTATGGTAGCAGTACCTGAAATGAGGCTACTTAATGTAAAATTACAGCTCAATTGACATAAAAGTTCATAAACGCACTCTCAAAGGCGTGTATTTTCATATTATAATTTCACCTTACGTGAAATTGACTTTATTGAGTACGCTACCTAAATGAAATAGTAGCAATATGTCACAACGAATAAGTGGACAGTAATACATCAGCCATTTTGAAATGATGCAAACATTTTTATACAATGACAGGCCATGATATATCGTGTATCATGCCAGCTTATTGTGTTACGTTGTTTATATCATAGATAATGTCATGTTACATCATGTCATGTTGCGCAATGCCATCCAATACATATGCAAACAAATACTTTCAGTACTAGTACTCGCACATATACTCGGAAGAATCTAATAAATGAATTATTACAAGTATCACATATTCAGGCATTATGACAAAAACAACGTTTTAAAGTGAATAAGGCAGAGATAAAATGGCACACATGTTAAATTAACACTTGGTAAAATCATCCACAAACTAACATTTTGCATTACTTACCAAAATCAATTTACAAGCTTACTTCATATTGTTTGAAAAATAACTGATTAAAAAATAAATTAAAATCCCAGGTGTGAGTGAAAAGTTGAGTCAGTAAAAATGGGTGTTCACTATCTTTCATAAATTATTGAGCAATTATTTTTATTTGGTATTAGCAAGAGTATATTGATATCTCACGGTCGCTTTGCTGATGTTATTGCCTGGTATATTCATAAAGGCGGCATGCACTATGCGGTATCCGACGTCTATCATTATCAAAGTGTACTGCTCGTCATTTTTCGACGTCCACTTCATAGCTGGCATAATCCGCAGGTGCCAAGGCTCAAAAGCCTCCTTCGACAAGGGGTCAATAGTGAACACCTTGGTTGTAGTCTCTTTATAATGGTGATCACAGCCAGTGTATTCGCCTTGATAAGTAAAGCAAAATGAAAGACTATACTCGAAAATAATTACTTTATGCAAAAGCAAAACGAGTTTACTGCGGGATGAAAATATTGTGAACATGCTATTAGGGACGAAAACTTTACATTTGAGAGACTGAGGTCATCAAGCTGATGAGTCATATGTACATTTCCCATTCACAATTTCTGCATTTCTTAAAATAATATAAAAGCATTTAATCAGAAAACATTTGACATCCGCGAGGTGATTTGAGCAGGAAAGGATTAGAGACCTGCTAAGCCTGTGGTCCATGTAGCTTGGTTTGTAATACATGTATGTAGAAAGGCCACCCCTGTGTTCTAGCAGAACCCCCCCCCCCCCCCGAGTCTGTGAGTCTACTTTTCCATTTAGATGTTGCTATTTATGCGGAGAAAAGGCTTTTTTCACCCGTTTACTTTTCTTCAAGTATCTTAAAGTTTATTTCACGTAGCTGGCATATTTGATGATATTGATGACGCTGTTTGGTTTCACGACACTTAAAGAAGTAATTGACCGACACGCGCCACAAAAGAGAAAACGTGCCAGGCCCAATCAAGCTCTATGGGAGCTTCGCAGGGCTATTAACGTAAAGCGCACACTGCGAAAGTTAAGTAAAAAATACAAAAGTAAATGGAAGGCATACAGAGTTCAAAGAAATAAAGTGACATCCCTCCGTAAAACATTTATAAAACAATACTTCAATGACCGATGTGGTCCTTCAAATAATAAACAATCTTCCTGGACCACTGTAAGACCCTTCTTGACCGACTAAAATAAAGGCGGGCGGCAAAAATGGCACGATCATACTTATGGGACAAAGTGTCTCATTTTGAATTTCAAAAAGTTACTGAGGAGCAAATCCTTAATCATATGAAAAAGCTCAATCCCAAGAAGGCAACCGGGCCAGATGAAATTCCACAAACATTACTAAAAGTTGGTGCTAAGGCCCTGGCTCCCTCTGTCACATACGTCATAAATATATCTATCAAATCTGCTAAATTCCACACTGATATGAAGCGGGCGGATCTATACACTATTTATGAAAAGTCTGATTCCATGAAGAAATGCAATTATCGTCCAGTCAGTGTATTGTCAAGTTTACCTAAAATTTGTGAAGGTCTAATGAACGATCGATGGTTCACTTTTTTGACGATAGTTCTCTTCTTTGTGCTTTTCGGAAAAGTTACAGTTGCCGAAGTCGACTCTTTAAAATCATTGAAGACTGGAAATCCGCTTTGCATAACCATGAATATGTAGGTGTGATACTAATGGATCTATCAAAGGCTTTTGACTGCCTACCCCATGAGCTACGTTTACAGAAACGTCGATCCTATGGTCTTTCTGAAAATGCATGTAATTTATTTGGTGGCTATTTAAGGGACCGAAAGCAAAAGGTCAAGTATGGTGGCACTTCCAGTGAGTGGGCAGATCTATTAAAAGGAGTGCCACAGGGTAGTATACTTGGCTCCTTTGCTGTTCCATATCTTTATAAATACCTTTTTATGTTATGAAAGGGCATTGAAGTCTCTATAATTACGCCAACGACAACACGTTATCTTTTCATGATCATGAATTACAAAATGTTAGATTGTCTTTGGAAAATACTGCTAATGTAGGTATCAAATGTTTTTTCGAAAACAATATGAAGGCAAATCCTGACAAATTCCAGGCTATGATCTTAAGCCCACGTTTGGACTACCATATAGAAATTGACTTCTGTTTTGAAATTGATGGTGTTACCATAACACCGGAAAGATGTGTCAAATTACTAGGTGAGTATATTGACGGTAAACTAAAGTTTTATGATCATGTTTCTCATATTTGTAAGCAGGCTGCTAAGCAAATAAATGTGCTCCGCAGGTTCAGTAATATTCTCTCTGAAAAGGAAAAGCTCCAAATCTTCAATGCATTTAGTCTTTCTGACTTTAATTATTGCCCGCTCGTGTGGCAGATATGTGGACCTACATTATCTTTAAAATGGAAAAGACCCAAGAAAGAGCCTTACGCTTTGTCTATAATGATCCGGTCTCTAAATATCTAAATTTACTCGAACGGGCAACAAAACCCTTCTCTGTATCTCCTTAGAATCAGGACACTTTCTATACAAAGTTTACAAAATCCTCAGTAACATAAGCACATCTTTCTTAAATGCCACGTACGAAAGTAAGAAAACAAGTTTTGATCAACGAGACGATAACAAACTACAGCAGCCTGACTACAAATCCATAACATACGGTAAAAATTCTCTCCGATGCCAAGGAGCCAAACTGGGGAACAACTTACCTCCATAATCAAAGAATCTACCAATGTCAACCACTT
Organism: Hermodice carunculata; assembly: GCA_964020975.1. NCBI lineage: Eukaryota > Metazoa > Annelida > Polychaeta > Eunicida > Amphinomidae > Hermodice > Hermodice carunculata. The sequence goes on along the minus strand of OZ026620.1, from coordinate 41,681,268 downwards.
TAAGAAGCTAATCAAGGCATGGCTTGGCCCCTCATGCTCTTGCTCTATGTGCATTTTATGTCAAACCAGGAGTTAAGAGGACCAAATATGCTCCATATCTCTGTAAACCTTGTTAGACCGGCTGTACATAGTTTAACTGTGAGTTCATTGTACCTACCGTTTCATCACTTGCCTTATTTCACTTTACTTGATTTTATTTTTCATTGTCGAACAATAGTGCTGTCGCGCTAATGTTTCTTATTTGTAAACTCGACATGAAATAGATATCATTATTATTATTATTATCATCATCATCATCATCGTCATCATCATCAACATCATCATTATTATTATTATTATTATTATTATTATTATTATTATTATTATTATTATTATTATTAATCGTCGGATGTTAAATGTAATAGAACATGTTTCGCGCTTGCTTACTTCATTTCTTATAGCATTGATTAATAGTCTGTTATCTAAATGTTCTCATGTATACCCATAGTGTTAAAGATCTACGTACCTGGACCAGAAGTAAAGGTCAAGTCTAAATATCTGTCAATCTTTTGGCTGTGGAATGTTCCTGGCCAAAACAAGGTCTGGACAAGACTTCGTGGAGTCGGGAAACGGTTAAAGCAGTCAATGGGGTGCCAATGCTGCGTTGTACATCTTGTGGCATAACCAGATCCGAACCAAAACCTGGATACGTCTATGCAGGCACTGCGGATCTTCTGTAAGCAGGTCTGTAGATCTCTTGCACGGCTACTGCTTGAGCACGATGTGTCTGTCTTAACTCCTGTGAGACAAATTTCAGGGAACATTAAAACGTTTGCTTTAAAACATCCCTGGTTAGAATGGGAGTGAGCCAATAGCTTTTCTCGGCGACGGTTTAGGGCAATGCGCCTATCCCGCGGCAATGAAAGCTCCTGCCCCGGAACGTGATGTCCTGCAGGTATCATCTACAATTCTGATTAAAAACCTCTGGCACCAATGAGAAATTTCAGTCAAAACTAGTATATCAGACGACGTTTTTACATCAGAGCCTTTGGTGGCGATTTGAGGGGGCAAGGGTTAAAACAGAGTCCCGAACTTTGCAGATGTACCTATTTGCTCCTAAAAAGTAAGCCCTGCTATAATATGCAGATATTGACAAAAGAAAAAAAAAGACAAAGTGATATGTTCTCCAACTGTCACCCATGTAGTTTAGGTATATGATTTTGAAACTGATAAGTTTATTTTTAACACAAAAATACAGAATGGACTTGGACGATAGATTACTGTCGGGGGAATTTGTATTATTGGTCCTAACCCAATCTGTGACCATGTTTTGTATTGCATGTATGTAGAAAGGCCACCTTGTGTTCTAGCAGAAACTTCACCACAGAGAGTCTGTGACATTACTCCTTCAAACGTGGCCATTTATGCGAAGACAGGGCTTCTTTCTCTCACTCGTTGACGTTTCTTCAAATATCTTAAATTTGTCATTTGTCGGTTGACATATATTCTGTCCCAGACGCAGACAATCTTCAAAAGCTCCAACGTTGGATTTTTAATGTAAGAGAGCATGTTTCTAGTTTTCTTTTTCATTTCTTATGCCCTAAAAGCAAAACACCAAACGATAGTAAGTTTGGTGCGTTTGATGTTATAATGACTACAAGTTTTAACAGAGGGTTATACATGTACTATAATTTTCGTTCAACGTTAATTGGGTATTTTCACTACGCTTGACATGTGATTTTAAACGACATTCGTGATTTGATAAATAATGGTGATACGTGATACTTTCAATTCTACGTGATTCGTAAAATGTTTTGCCTAATTTTCCGTGAAACATGAATCCTGAACGAACGAAAAATTAGTTGTTTTTTTTTTTTCTTTTCTCACATCAAACTGAAAGTCAGTTTTACACGTCCACGTGCCCAGTTGATGTCCCGCAAGGATAATTCAGTTGTAATGGGTAAAAGCGTCAGACAGGCATAGTGTGGATTTTTAACCGGAAGCCTTCAACATGTGGCTGCATGCATCGTTTGCTGCACAGATTACACATGAACTGACGATGGAGGTTTACGTATTTCGTGTGTTTACCTTGAGGGCCAGAATGAACCAGCCCACAAGAAAAATTGGCTGGTATGTATGGACGGCAATATGGACCGAAACCACATATAATACAATGGTACATGAACATTGGTCCAGAACATTTCATAACGTCCGAGACACGCAATGGATAGTGACCACGTACTTTTAATGGTGGGTCTCCCGACCAGTAACCGATAATTGCCATAGTTGTCTTTGTATTTGCACATAGATGTTTAGTTTACCTTTATCTTATTTTATTCATGTATATTGTATCTTAGAGTATGCCTTGTATAGAGTGTATGTCAATAAACATTCTTGCATGGCTGTCGACTCTCCCGTTCTGACTGGGAAACACTAGCATTAAGTTTATGATTTAAAATTATGCCACGGTGAGCTAAATCTGAATTTTCCTGTAGTCTATCAACAGAAAACACGTGGTGACGGATTTGATAGTTTTTTTTCTGAAAAATTATATTCTTATTTGATAGAAATTGTGAAACAGTTGTTGTTGCTGCCGGCATTGCTTCTATTCAAACACCAGTATCTTCTTTCCGTCTTTCCTTTCTTCCGTCCCTGGTCCACTCATCATTCACTCACTCATTTATATAGTCCTCATTTGTTTATTATTATAATGTTTTTGCAAGTGGGAAATGAATAAAAACTGGAACTGTGATGTCCAGCAACCATATTCCTAGGATTTGAGAAACACATTTAATTTTTTTTTATGAACTGGGAACTGAAAGAAGTAGGACCGCAGAGAGCATGGTATTTCTACATAGGAAAGACGTAAGGTATTTGATAGTAAACTGACGTGCTACAGAATGCGGGTTGGCCCTGCTGCATATCTAATGTACCTTTTTCGCTGCCAAACACAGTGTTTAATAAAAAAAAAAAAAAAAGAAAATAACACACTATAAATGACAGACCAAAAAATGCACGGAGTAGAGAAAAAAATTTGGACCATTTTTTTCCTATTATGACCAAGCCCGGTAGCTTTGCACACAAACGCCCAATGAAAACAAATGAAAGATGTCGCCTTTATCTTTTCACAGTTCTATAAGGTCTGTATGCATACCCCCTGATCGCAGCCTGATGATATTTCAGTCACGATGGTCCCCAGTCACCGCCTTTCATCTATGTACGAGGAGTGATTGAAAAGGCCAACGCCTCACCGAGTTAGTGAAGCAACTATTACGAAGTTTGAAGTAGATGATCAACTCACTTGTAGATGGGCGAGGGGGTCCCCTCGACCGTTCATGAATAGCCTAATTCAGAATATATGCACAAGATAATATTAACCTACAACTTGAATCCCCAAGAATAAAACAGAAAGAAAATAAAAGAGCTCAGACAAAGCAAGAAGTTTAACAATACGAATTTTGAATATTTACATCCCATTTATCAGCAGAAAAATTGAAGGCTCCCCAGAAATGTATTTATCCACATATTAACAATTTCTGTACATCATATTCATGACAATTCATATGATATGAACATACCTTTTAGACATGCATGTTTCTTTTTACAGGAAGATACAATTTGTTACCAATCTGGGCTTGAAATGACTTTCCATTTGATATCCATTTCACATTTCCAGAATGGATTCCTTAATTATAATTTCCGAAATCTAAATTGGCCTAATTACTTTGAGTACAGACACATATTGAAAATGTATGGCCACATGTTTCACAGGTTTCATTGGCGATAATACCAGCAATACAAGCTGTTTTACGTTATGCCCACCACTCCGACCCATTCAATAAAGAACGTTGGAAACCAGTATAACACGTGATCCATAGCCTGGTGCAAGCGCTGAGACAAGAACACAAATGAAACATTTGACACTTCATTCATGAACATTAGTGATCTTTACTACCCTTAACAACTTATTGCAAAAATGCATTTTATGTGTTTAGGCTAATGCCATCAGTTGCTTTGATACAGGTTCATGCATTCTTTATATATGTATCACATTCACATGCATTTGTTTCTTTGTATATTGATATGATGGCATGGATATGGTATGTTTAGATATAGAAATGTAATGTGTACTCAGGTTGATAACGCTTCTGGTAAGATGGATGTGTTTACTGCGTTTTTAAATTATATAGCATGATAGCATCAAATATACATTATGGGATCACATGCATAATTATGTAATTTTTATTGATGATTCTTAAAGGTAAGTTACATTTATTTCTTGATGCTTCTTGGTTTTATGAGATTGATGTGCAAATTAGTTACTAATATTTTGTGACTTATGTAATGACATACTTCAGAAGTTTACTTGATTTCTCAATAAAAATGTATCAGTTGAGTTATTCATATTGGAAGTTATGTCACTCATGCATAATGCCAATATTTTCTTTGCTTTGTACCACAAGACGGATATGTAACCAGTAGTCATGAAATATACATTCTTGACGCATATTCATAATTCTACAATTCATAATATAGATACTTAAAGTGAGTTACACTTATTTCTCTATGCTTCTTTAATTTCAAAAGATTGGTGTGCAAAGTAGTTACTCACATACGACGATCTCTTTGTCATCACACACTTCAGGATTTTTCTTGGTTTATCAAGGAAGATGTGTCTTTGGAGTTTCTCGCATTCCAAGTGATGTTTTTCATAATACCCATGTTCTCTTTGCTTTGCGTGGCTAGACAATTTTACATAATACCCATATTCGCATTGCGTGATGTGGCAATACTGATGTGCACCTTTGATTTAGCAGTTACGTGAGTCATGGATTATGTACATAACGATATGGGGTATACTGTCGCTATTTGAGCCATGGCATTTTTTTTCTTTGTTTTTGTTTTATTTTTGTTCAGTGTTGGCGGAAAACTGTTGAATGATGTTCTTAAGTTATTTTGTTTTACTTTTGTTTTGTGTACCTTTAGTTTTGACAACACTTCTTTTCATGTGTGGCCGAAATTAAAATGTTTATTTATATTTGTTTTTGTTTGCCTTTTCAAACATTTATGAACAGATGGAATGAAACATATATTCATGACCAGCGCTGGGTCGGATGGTACCGTGTCAGCGCCCATTTCAAAATAACAAGAAGGACTTCCATTGCACAATAGCTATTATTCAGAGAACTGCTGTCTGTTATTCTGGCCTGAAATTATATCCCCATAATAAATGCACTAAAGTCACACTATGCGTCAAGCTCAGGAACGGTGTGACGCGCCTCGCTGTCATGGTAGGCTGCTTCATGTGGACCTCTCCAGTGTGGTTTTCACGTCTACCCCCAACTTTGCTCTGAAAGCGAAGTGGTCTGGCAAGTTCGGATTTGCCAAGTTACATTACACAATTTCCGATCGACCAAAATCCACATGGGGTCTTATTTTCATTGGCAGTAAAACATCAGGGTTGTTGTTGTTGTTGTTTCTTTTCTCTCGCTTTTTGGGGGGGGGGGTGGTTTTTTTTTTTTTTTTTTTTGTTTTTTTTTTTTTTTGTTTCGTATAAAACACTGAGTTCAATGTTATACATATGTTTAAACAGTAGAGGACCATAGCTCATCGAAAGAAAAGTATGACATACTAAATGAAGATTGCTGCGTGTGGAGAAAAATGTTTAGCATTCATGACCTTTTGACCCTCTGAACAGGGACGTGCTGGTCAGAATGTCACGTCCTTGCTCCAGCCATGTGCAATATGACCTTGATGCCCAAAGTCAACAATAACTTAATTAACTGCCGGCATGTCCAGGTCGCGCTTTTAATATGTTTTATGGGTAGGTACCTCTGCACTGTGATAACACGTACAGTATTTTAACTTAGTGTGTAAGCTTATGTGGACAATTAACTGCCAGACCACCTCGCCTTAATTGGCCGCACGTGAGTTGCCTGAACATACGTCACTCACAATCTGTGTGAAAACCTTTTTCAGCAGTGCTTTTCCATCCACTGCAACTAAATAACTGCCACTAGGTAGGGCTGCAACATAGGCCTATAATTAACAGAGAACAGTATCTCGTTCCCAAAATACAAATAATATTGCGAAATTGATATACAATCCACTATAGTCTCTTGGGGGTTACTGCTAATACTCTAAAAGGAAAAAAATGATCATTGTGTGTATGTGTGAACACACTGTTCGACTCACAAACTTAAAATTTTACTTGCTTATAACACCAATGGTGAAGTTCTACACATTGTTTAAAAAGGTGGATAGATTGAAAATTATGCAAATTAGGACAATTGAAAGTGTATGCTGCACTGTGATCCTGATTATAATGATGCCCAGAGTAAACCATGTATTAAGATAAGGTCAGAGGTCAACGTCAAGGGCAAAAGGGTTACTGTCAAGGCTAGCGGTCATAAGTCAAGTCACAGGTCACGGTCGTATGCGACTCTCAAGGTCAGAGTTCAACACCAATGTCAGAGATTGGGGTTAGAGGTCAATATAAAGGCCAGAGGTCACTCAAAGTCAGCAGTCATTGTCAAGGTCAGAGACCACTGCTAAGATCACCAGAGGTGAATATTAAGGTCAGAGATCAGTGCCCAAGTGAGAGGCCAATGTCAAAGGCAGAATGACTTAATATAGTGAGAAAAAGGAGGTTGCCAGAAGCAATTTAATTTTTTTCAAGGTTTGAATTTGAAAACTCAGATTTGGTGTCAAGCAAATCTGTTCTCGTTTACTTATGGACAGTGGTGCTTATACAGTGCTGTACAGGTAGGCGCAAAAGGAAAGACCCCCTGTTTCCGACACAAGCAACCCACAGAGCCCCATGCATTACAAATCATTCTCTCTCCAAGACCCATCGTTCAAAAAAGAAGAAACTTTCTCTCCTACAGACCCCCACTTTTTATTTGGCACCTGCAGTGTGACTTTTAACGATAAGAAACATACGATCCCTGGGAACTGCAGCTGTTAGCTTTCAAAGACCCTCCCCTCTCTATCCTTTCTTCATTTAGCTCTCGTTCTGTCGATATTTCATACCATAGATGGAGCCTATCTGTCACTTTCTGTAGGGAGCACCCCACCCCTCCACCAACACAGAGATGGAATTTTGTACAAGCATTTATCTAGATTAGTGATTGGATTTAGAAAAATAGCCAAAATTCATATATTTCTCTAAAGGATCAACACAGTCTTGAAATCTATTAAAGATCTGCATAAAAAGGTAGAATTAAGGGGAAAGGATTCGTAACAGCCAATTGCAACTTTTTATAGCCATTTTGATCTTTTTGTAGTATTTGGCTATCTTAGCCAGTGATAGCGCAAAAATAAATATATAGCCTCCGCACAGAAATATTCCTTTCCTATTATAAACGAATATTAAAACAAATAAAAATCAGAAAGTGTTTGATGATGACTTTCCCTAAATTGCTTGCTTTGCTTATCTTAATAAATTATTCATGTTTAAATTCTGTATTACACTCCAAAGTGAAGATGATTTTTTCCGACTTTATGAAACCAGTCCTGTATCCTTAACCATGCTGTTGATACATCATTTAAAATTGCACGTAAGAACTAGATAAAGCTTGTATGGTTGTATAATCGGGCATGTTAAGTTGGGCGTTGCTAAAGGACAGCCTTTGAACCAAAAGCAGCTGCCAGCGGCTCATCAGCCATTTAGGTGACAGCTATACCGCTGGTGGAGAGAGGATGATCCAATAAAAAGGCACCAACGGAAAGCCACTAGTGACTTGTCGCTTAGTTGTCACTGTCGAACCGATCATGTTTGCTTACTTGGAATAGTTCATCATTTTAACTTCACGTTTCAAAGGGAATAGCATTCGTCATGTTTTATCATATAATGTGTTAGTTGAATTTCGGGAGCGAACACTCAATATGGATTCAATGAAGTTTATATGTATGTATGCTGAGTACATCAGGCGTCTTTATGTGTGCTAACATAACGTTCAACAGTGTGTAATTACCTTCACAAGTGTAGTGAATTATTTTTCTAAAATATATGGTGCACATAATTATAGGAACACCCTAAACATAGGGATGTTTACACAGGTAAGTATAACTGAGGAAACAAATATCACTAGAAATGTATAGAGCCATGAAATATATTTTGTTTCATAATGTCACCCTTGAATAATTCAACAGATTAAAGCAGCAGCACAGGGAAACATGAACCAGTGTGGGTGCAAAATTTTGCCAAGTTTGCTTTTACACTACACCATATTGCGATTTCATTAGAGAAACAAGAGAGACCATTATGGTGTAGAAATATGCATCTTTTCATGAAGTCACGGTTCTTTGATCATACACTGAAGCATATCAAGTAGCCACAGAAAGGCTTGTTTAGAAGCTAAATCTCAATGTATGGCATAAGTACAGGGTCACATCACCCTGGGCAGCAATGGTTTCAGCCATTCTACTCCTCATTGAGTTAAACAGTTTCTTGTATTTTGTGTTGTGGTATAGTTGGCCAATTAACCATTGGCCAATGTAGCATGTCTTCTACATTGTTCAGATATCTCTTTTGTACAGCTCGTCCCAACATGTCCCATGCATGTTCAATGGTACTAACGTCTGGACTGAGAGGTTCCCAGTCAAGGTGAATGTAGTCCAAGTGGTTCTCGTGAAAGTCAGTCATAATCCGTGCACGCTGTGGCCTGCATTATCGTCATGGCAGATAATTCCTGGTCCCACAGATGCAAGGCCTAATGGGATTGCCACTGGATCCATGATATCATCTCTGAATCTTACTGCATTAAGGGTTTCAGGTACAACCACAACTTCAGATTTGTGAGACCATGATATTGCTCTCCAAACCATTATGGAGCCACCTACATATCTGTCGTTTGCTTTAACATAAGATTCAGCATATCCACTCTTTCTTGGCTGCAACACCTTAATTCTTCCATCATGGAAATGAATATTGAACCGTGACTCATCAGTGAAGATCACCTGGTGCCATTGTTAATTGGACCATGCACGGTGACGTCGACATCATTCTAATCTCGTGAGTTTTTTTCTGTTGGGTCAGCATTGGCATGGGCGCAGGTGAGTATGCACATGAGGCTATCTCTCTCCATCTCCAACAAACTGTTTCTGTGGAAATTGTGAGGTGTTTGGCTTCATTCAGGTGTTGACAAGCATCACTTGTGGAGCAGAATGGGTCTTAACGGATAAACTGAGTTAACTGTTCATCATCACTATCACTGCTCTGTCTCCTATGCCCATTTCCTGGCTTGTCTTTCACATCAGCTGTTTCACTGTATCTCTCCATCAGTCGGGATATGACAGATTTAGACACCCTAAACTCAGCTGCATTATGGCTCTCAGACCAACCCGTATGGTCACACAACCCAAAAATTTGCCAATGCTGGGACACTGTCAAAGGTGTTTGTGGACGCACCATCTTATACTACTGCTGCACATGGAGAGATTGAGCTTTGATTTGTCAAGTTAAAACTAGCTGGCTTAAAATGATGTAATGGGAAAAATGCAAATCTGAAAACTTTCAATATTACTTATGGGACAATCACTTTGTTTTCAAACCATTAGAACCTGTCAGAATAGGATACACACAGGTGGGCAATTGTGGGTCAGAGTTGTGCACCACTTAAAAGGGTGGGGGCAGACTTGGCAAGATTTTCCACTCACCTTTATTTATGTTGTCCTGTGCTGCTGCTTTAATCCGTTGAATCAGGCAAGGATGACATGAGAACCAAAGGCTATTTGACGGCTCTAAACATTTCTAGTAATATTTGTTTCCTCACTAATACGCACCTGCATAAAAGTCCATATGCTTAGGGTGTTCACATAATTATGCAGACCAGTATATAGATGGATCAAACTATAGACTCTCGCCATATTAACCCCTTTGATTGACCAAATATTTCAAATAAAACATCAACCATATTAAAAAATTCCAACCCAACAATGAGAGTAAAGTCAAATGCAAAAAACTAGCATGACAGATCTCGGTAGATGCTTACCTGTGATGCATACCAGGAGTATACTGAGCAAAAAGAGAACAGTCATCTTCAGAAGCTGATATTGCTGCATTCTGGTAACTTTATGCAGTAAAAATGGATACGAAGTTTCCTTCAGTAATTTTCCAGTCAAATCTTGCCTCTTCCTGTGGTAATTTAGGGTAGTATCTTGTCCAATCGCAACTCATGCAACTTCAGGGATAGGTCAGGAGTCCTGCACCCTTTCAAACAAGTGTCGCCTCTGACAGTGCCAATAAGTTTACCTGCAGACAAGCATGACTGGAATGAACAAGCATCCTACTCAGATGATACTATTGTCGTTGCTACAAATACGCCTTGTCATGGTTACTGATAATTACGTGAACGTCACCACTGGTGTAGCATGATAAAGACACTTTCTTTGGGTAGTACACCAGAGAATTGAAAGAAAATGCCTTTCATTCAAGCATACACCTCGACAAACGCCATTAGCACAGAGACCAGCAATAACATGGATTTACCTGTTGATCTCACACAACTGGTGGGCAATGATTCAGACTTAAGCAGCATTCCAACTCAACATTTATTTTTGATCCCGAAGCTGCATATGTGTGTTAACCAGTTCCACAAATAAATGGTTTTCAGCCTGTCGCACTGGCAGAACTTGAGAAAAAAAAGAAAAAAAGAACTTAAGCATATTTATATAACCTAGATTGCCCTTTTGTACATCAAGATGACTCGTAAAATGGGTTCTGCAGACACGAAGAGGCAGTGTATATATATATATATACCATTCACATTAAATAAACATGGAAAACCTTTATTTATAATGAGGGTTTGTCCTTTAAAAAGGAACGGCTTCTTGTGGATGTATTGAAAAGGTATTGTATCAAAGGTTAAGTACTCGCGTGTGAAACTTATAACTGCAAGCGGTACAAATAATAATGATGTGATTTTATCCTCAAAAGACTTTTTGATTGTGACTCACATTTCTTACGTGAAATACGGCTCAGACCAGTAGAAAGGGATATCATTTCTACATCAGTCGGTAGTTTTATGCAGACTCAGGGAATGAAAATGAATATATGTTTCTCTAAGTCTGCATTGCAAGATGTTGGCCCAGAGTTTTTAAAATTTATTTTTTTATTATATTTATTTGTGAGACACGGCTCTGAACAGAGGAAAGGAATGTCATTTATAGACCAGTTATCATAGTTTTATGCAGACTAATGGAAATTTTGAAAAAATACTTGCTTCTCTAAATCTGCCATGGAAGGTCTTGGCCCAGAGTTTTTTTTTTTTTTTTTTTTTTTATTTATTTTTATCATATTTATTTTCACTGAATAACCCTATAGCACGCTAAGATACAAAATCATGGGATCTCCAGATGGAGTGACACTGCGAAAAAATTACAAAACACACAATAACACAAATTTTACCAAACACGACCGAAATAACTGTATATAAATATTGATTTGGGATCTCCAGCCATAGTAAGACGCACAAACTGTACACACAATTCACAGCACCAACTAAAAAGTATGTCACCAGTACAAAACCATTTAAAGATTCATGAGATGTACTGTCCATCCGTAGCTTTGTACTATGGATTAGTGAAAGGCACTGGTACTGCAGGTACAAAATGATGCTTCTTACAAGTTTGGATTATAAGAGAAAATGACACTTCACTGTAGACTTAGGATAGAATCAATCACACGCATTTTGAGATGGGAAGAGAAAGAGACACATTACTTTAAACTTTGGATAAACTCAACCAACTGCTGTATACTGTACACTTAAGGACAAGTAAGACACCAAAAATAAATTCGACTTTAGTCGACCCTGGCTCAAAATGTGTTTGCGTCATGGTACCAAATCATGTATGCGAATCCATAACAACGTACTTTGTATTGCTACAGTTGTTTATCTACACAGAATTGGTAACATTGTTTGTCCTGTGTGTTTTGTACATATTGTATGTGTATCTCCATGTTCTGGAGACCCCTACTTATTAGTATCATCTCGATATACTATAGGGCAATCCAGATGAAATAAATATGTTGAAAAAAAAAAAATATATGTATGTAATCGTCATACTCCAAAGAATTTATACGCCCCGTATCTTGGTTTCTGTGATGTAAATTGTTGAGTAAACAATTGAAAGATGACTGCAAAGCATCCACCCCATGAAAGTCGATATAAGTCACTAATTATTTGTGATAAAATCATAATTACACTTGCATCTTAATCCTGACAAATTGGCAACAAAAAACGATCATGCGATTTTTTTTATGTTTGGCTTAGTTTTTCTGTTATCCATCCTCAAATTTCAATTTCCCCTCTGATTTCCAGAATGTTCATTTTCTTCTTTTTACAGAAAAAGAAAAAAGCAAAATTTTGAAAACCGCTGGATAGTTTTTGCA
>OZ026620.1:41646695-41668695 GCA_964020975.1 Hermodice carunculata | reverse complement strand
GTTCAAACATTACAGATTCAAAAGCCGTTAACCGGATTAAATTTTCCCCGGCCGTTTTCTTAGTACAACCATTCCTAGGTGGGGTTCTCGTCCTATTATCCTTTCTGAGAAAACAAGCTTCAAAGGCCCTTGATGTTGACCATTTACCTCCGAAACAATACCGTTTGCTCAAAGTGAGCTGATATTTGTACATACCGGAGTTAACATCGTCTCTTACCGTTTGGTGAGGTTGTCAATCAATTATTAGCAAATCACATAAAAAGAGCCCTTGAAGTACGGACAAAATTATTCAACGATCTGTCAAACGGCGACAGCGACAATCTGGTTTCAAAGCGTGACATCATAGAGGTGGCTCTTCGGCGCAGTGATCTCAAGCCTGGCAACGAAAGCTGTGTTGCTTTGCTTCGGTGAGGCGGCCTGGGGCCGCTCGTAGTCAGTGGACGAGTGGCTTGGTTTTCCGCCCGCTACCTGTTCATCCCGTTTTTAGAGATAGTGTTTCATTGTGTTTCCTCCTATCTGTATACTTTATGTTGTAAGCTTGTTAGACTTCTCTGTACCCTTTACTCAGTTAGCTTGTCATTATGCTTTAGTTATTTTCCAGTGAGTTTCATCTCTCTTTCCTAGACCTGAGTTTGTCGCTGTTTTGTATGCTTATTTCGATGTATTTATTTGTACTATTATTTCCTGATCCTTGGGTTATGATAAAATTTTATTATGTACATGGGTATTGTAAGTATAGTGCCATTTTTTCACGCCTGCCTTTGGTGTGCCGGCCATTGGGATATTCCATCGCGGCACGGCCTTTGAAGGGACATCATCTGATGATTCCTGCTGCTCCTGAATATCTAAAGTCGTCCTTTGTTTGAACGCAAAACAACCAAGATAACTAAAAAGTAAACCACTAAGGCTGTGATATGTTCGCATGTTTGCATCATTTTCATATCCACAAACACATTTTCGGGTTTCCGCCTGATTTCGTAACGCCGCCGTGATACCACTCTCGTTTTGCAATGGGCCGTTGCAACCTGTGACCACATCACAGACTGTTAAGTACGATTGACGGGTGGCATTGGTCTGCTCGGCGGCTGAGAAACCAAAAGAGTGACATATGGAGGTTCAGATGTCCACACACCTCTGTAATTTTTTTTGCGTTTTTCTAATATTTCTACTTTAGTTAGGGCCTTGAAATTTTACCATCTTATAGAAAGGACATTTATCTTGTACAAAAACATTGAAATCTCAAAATCGCCCATGCAAAGGTTTTTAGTGTCTTATCTGTCCTTAAGACACAAGTGGTCTTGATTTGGTGATAAAGGTGTGAACAGCATCAATATTATGTTTAAATGATTTAGTAGGTTTTCACTGCCAAAGAGTAGAATTGCCGTACATCTATTCCTACCAGCATAAACAATTAGATTTGGATGGACACTAGGTGCTAAAATTAAATGCTATCAAGTTACATTACTCTACATCAGGCAAAAGTATATAAAATAGTAAGGTATATGTATCTTCGGAAGAATGTGTGCAGGAACAAGTTGGGTACGGTATGATGTTGAACTTATACATAAAGGCATGATTAAGCTTAGAAAATCCAAGCTGTAGCTGTATATGGCAAATATCAGCAGCCCTAATACCATGAAAATATAAGTCGGGAACTTCATCAACTGGTAGGATAGTTCGAAAGATGGTTTTCTTTAGCACTGTCTTATGGCTTTTTATGTTTAATGTAAGACTAGGCCCATCTGGTAATTGTTATCTGTTTGCACAGAGAGCATCAGACAGAAGAAGTCCTTTAGCTTACTCTTGAAGATCGAAAAGGAAACAGAATATCTGATATCGGTTGGGAGATCGTCCCATTGTTTTATAGTATCAGGTCCAAAAAGTTTGCCATGCCTTGTGTTCTCCTTGTAATGCGACATATATGACTTGATTCGTGGGTCGTCTGGTCACGAAAGATAGAAAGAAGATGCTTATGAAGATAGACAGGTGTTAAATTATTGCACATTTTGAAGAAAAGAGCAACTTTTAAATATCACATCTTTTAGCCAGTGTAGGCCAACTAACTTCCTGTAGTAGACTAACATGTGAACTGTGCCCTAGTGCTACACAACGTTGCACAACAAGGATACTGGACGATTGTTGATTTTTATCTGCCAATCCACATCTTAATACAGAGTATAGGAATGGATTAAGCTTGAAAATATTACTACCTTACAGATAGACTCAGCAAGATTCCCAAGCGAGACATTTCCAATATTGTCAGGACAAGTAGCAGATGCTAGCCTGAGAGATCAAAGGACTTTCCTTATATTTTCATCATCAGAGTGAGATGTCATGTAGGTGGGTATCAGTTTAATAGGTGAGCTCAGGTACAGGTGGAGTGTCATTATCAGATTGAATTTTGCACTGGCTCCAGAATTACAGGTCAGATATTTCACATTTTCAATTAAGCATGCTATGATGTTGCCATTGTCAATTATAGAAAGAATACCTTGATGAATTTTGTCCCCAGAATGGACTTTGACAGTTTTTTCACCACTGCTTGGGATTAATATCTTTCTCGTTTAGGTTTTAGCATAATTTAAAAAAAGTATAGACCATTGAATGGCGAATTTTGTTAGCAGCATTGTTGCAATATCATCTACGGAAGTGAACAACTCAATCTTGATGTAATACTATAAGTACAGGGATCAGGTTTGCGAGAATAATGTGTGAACTGGTTTCATGCCCAATTTTGATGTTAAATGTGTTTGGGTTTGTTTGTTTGTTTGTTTGTTTGTTTGTTTGTTTTTTTTTTGCCCTGGCCAGGAAAAAGTCTGACCAATATGAGGCAATGTTATCAACAGTATCAAACTTCACACAAAAAAAATCATTGGTGCCAAAACAGAAGAATCTCAGCCAGTCTGATAGTAGCAACATGAACAATAAGGTTGGGGCAAACCCTAGAAGCAATTAACGGGATAACAAAGTTAAACATGTTTTGTTTTGTTTTGTTTTGTTTTGTTTTGTTTTTCCTGGGAGTATTTTACATTGGACAGCAGAAAGCAAAACGTTTGAAGTCTTCTGCGGGCACACAGTTTTTGAAGATAACATTGACTTTATAGAGGTTGTAATTTAGTTTAGAGAATCCCAGATGTAACGGTGTGTGACAGATGTTCACATACCGTTGCCCTGGAAAGCAGTGAACAGGAACAATATCTGTAGGTAGAAGTGTTGTTTTTAATTCCGATTTAAAGATTTGGAGAGGATCTCTTATATCAAAAGGTAGTTTATTCCCTTGTCTGATGACATCAGGAAGAAACGAGTATTGCAGCTGGAAAGTTCTACATTTGATGGAGCATATAGAGTTGAAATGATGGAGTGTGCAACTGGTCGGGGTAGGCAGTAAGGGTTAGAAAGGTAGGAAGGGGTCAAACTATGATACATTTTATATAAAAGGATTAAAGTAGAACATTTGCATCTAACAGCAAGGGTAGTCCAGCCAAGTTGGGCCAATAACTTAATATCTTACATATGTCTGAGGGTGCTTGTGAATATTTGGAATGTGTTAAACTGTATGGATTCAAGCAGATTGAACAGTCCTTGTCTGCAGTTGTTGAAAAGATTGCATCCATATCCAAAAACATACTCAAGAATTGGATGAACCAATATAGTTTGGTTGGAGCTGTGGGAGTGAGTTTGTGCTTGAATCTTCGAAGCTAAAGATATTTGCTGGCTGGCTTTATAAATAAACCATGTGATGTGAGCGTCCTAAGACAAGTTATGACTATTTGTAAGACCAAGATGGGTATGAGTGTCAGTCTTAGGTATAGGAAACAAACCTTGAAAGACAGGGGTGCTGAAGCTTCACACCCTTACCAGTAAAAGCTAAGAGATAATGATTTATATAGCGTTGAATATGCATGCCAAGGCTTTTCCCAGTGAGGGACTAATGACAGATTTGTATTTA
This sequence comes from Hermodice carunculata, assembly GCA_964020975.1. NCBI lineage: Eukaryota > Metazoa > Annelida > Polychaeta > Eunicida > Amphinomidae > Hermodice > Hermodice carunculata. The sequence goes on along the minus strand of OZ026620.1, from coordinate 41,664,746 downwards.
GGTAGTGAGAGGAATCTACAGGAGTATTGGCTATTTCAAGGAAACAAGTATCACTGGAAAACATTAGATATCAAGATTATCTACAAGATCATTATTGTAAACCAAGAATATGTGTGGGCCAAAAATGGAACTCAGAAGAACACTGGCTTCAATTGGTAACACTGAGGAAAACTGGCAATGAATATTAACTCCTTGAGACTGCTTGTATGGGTAACTTTCTAGCCAGACAACCACATAGTCTGATATATCAAGTTGCAAAAGTTTGTAAAGGTTGCCGGGGTGCCACACCTTATTAAAGGCCTTCGATATATCGATTAATACCATTCTGGTTTCTTTGGAGACTTCAAGACCACTGTATATGTTGTGGAGTATGTAGCCAGGCTGGCTGGTGGTAAAAGTACCGGCCTCAAAAGCATAATTTTTGGAGGTAAGGAAACTGTCACTGGTAAATAACGGCAAAGAACATTAGAGACAATCCTTCAAAGGATCTGGAGACATTGCAAAGTAAACTTATGGGACGGTAATTACTTTTTATCTGTCCCTTGGACTTTTTGTAAACAGGACTTATATTTTATTGCTTCCAGGAATTTAAAAAGTTGGCTTGGTTCAAAGAAAGATAAAATACATTAGTTAGTGAGTTACACATCAAGGCAACTGTATTCTTGAGGACCAGTGTTGAAGGGACTCTTACAGAGGATGAAACTTTCACAACATTCTCTTTGTCAAAGGCTAAATCCTGTAATCCAGAATTAGTATGGTATGTGAGCGCTGGCATGGGAGGGGCATTGATCCCATGGTGTGTTGTGCATTAACTGGCAAAGTGCATATTAAATAGTTCACTTTTCACTTGGGTACAGGATATTGTTTTATGATATTGAATGATAGGGGTTATGGTCTGGTAAATTTTAGTACAGACTTTGTAAGACTCACCATAGCTTAGGATTTATTTCTGACTCATCTAATGTTTTACGTAATTTTGAAAAAAAATATGGATGGAGTGTCGAATTTTGGTAACTACAAAGTGATTTCTTATAAAAATGATCAAAAATTTATCAACCTTTGTGTGAACATCAAAGCTGAAAAGGCATGGAGTATTAGAGACTTTCTTGAACCGTTTTCATGAACGATTTCTGAATTTATGCAGGACCAACGCTATCTGCAGAAAACACGTATATCCTGACTCAAAGAAATTTACTGTGATGAGAGAAGGAAATAGGAAAGAGATATTGAAATAGGACATTGCAACTGGCACAGAAAGATAATATAAGACTAACTTAAATTTCTTGTAGATATGATTACAGTGGTACACTATACGGTGGAGTGTCTGTTATCTGCAGGTACACACGTGGATTGTCATCCCAAGAACTTAATACTCTGAGTGAGCAAACAATAGCTATTACATTTTGTTGATGACTCTATAAAATTGTAAAAGTTATATTTGTGTACCTACCATACTGTCAAAAGGGGAATAAGGAAGAGACAACTCATTATTGAGTCTATAGATTCTTTGCAATCCATTATCAGTAATTATTCTATGGTCGCACCCGTTCGTCTGATGGAAGTCTTTAATGTATAACTACCTAGAAATCTGCATCTGAATGCTAACTGGTGCAAACAAGGAGGTACATTCCCGCACAGTGACACATTGTACAATCTACTTCAGGCTACCGGGTATATTACAGCAGATTTCATGTCATGACAAAATGCTGGCTACACATATTTTTGCCATACTGCTGGTAAATATACATGAATGGATAACGTTTTTGTCCAGGAATGATTCACAGTCAGTGAAAGGTTGGAAAATTGTTTCACTACACAGTTATATTAATGATCATTTGTGTATAAAAATTAAACTCAGAATAACAGTATCAACTTGGACTGATGCTTAGTGTCCTGGGAAATGGCAGTTCAAGAGGTCTATGTAAAAATGTCCTACAAAGTGGGAGAATTCAGTACGTGATGAAAAGTACAATGATATCCTTACTGGAGAAGTAAACATGGCAGACTACTGAAGATAAATAGCGATGCAGAAGGTAATATCCAAGAGAAAATTGATGGTTATGTGGCAAAGATAAAGGACTGTATCCACAAACCTGCAAAAGAGGCTAGCTGCGTACCTGACAAGATATTCTGACTGAAATCATTTTGGTCACCACAGCTTTCCCAATTAGGGGACGAAAAGAATTTTGGTTGCATCTGTGGACAACAAATGGGAAACTCCAGAAAGGTGTCCCGTATGACTGTTACAAGGGCATGGAAAAATTATTCAGAAGGAAATCCCAAATCACAATCAATGATATTACCAGCCATGAATATGTGTGCTTAAATACTCAGTTCAAAGACCAAAAAAAACTATTTATCTTCTGGAATGTCTCGAGGTGTAAAGAGTGTAATAAAAATACGCTCATTTTTAAAGCCAAGTGACTTTGCTGATTGTTGAAATACTGTGATGCACAATGACCACAACCTTACCCAGCAGCACAGATAGACATAAAACAAGGTGTGCACCAATATTACAATCAGTGTCAAAATTAATTCTTCAACTAAATCAGGCATAGCATGTCACTAGTAAGTCACTCTTTGAAATGTAACTCCTTACCGGGTACAATGGTATTCCTGCAGAACACCTGAATTAGGAAAATCGGAAATACTATGCAAACATTAAAATAGATTCAGTTTTGTTGTATTTCACAGCTTTATCTCACGGTGTTTTCCAATCAGTTTTTCCACTGGTGTGATAGTCCCTGTGCTGAAAAAGCCAGTTCAGAACTCGAACTTTTCAACAATTATATACCAATCAAAATCATAGAACCAAAGACAAACATCTCTAATGTTCAATTTGGTTTCAGGAAAAAGGGATGCTCATCCATCAGATGTGTTCTGCTGAATGATGTAGCTGCTTATTAATAACACAAGTGGTTCTCCAGTTGGGCCTGTGCGTCTCTTCAATTGACATTGAGCAATATTTTGACTCGGCGTGGCATTATGCATTGTTACACAAATTTGGTGAAGTCTCAGACAGCTGTCACTGGTGCTTTGTACATGGCTGGTACAAGTCACTAAAGAGTGTTGTCAAATGAAATAGCAACTACAATTTACACTTTAATATCACAAGGGGAATTCAGCAAGGCATGGAAACTAAATGGCTACATCATTGTAAATGTTTCTTCCATACAAATGCTCTGCAGAGTGTCTAATTCTACAGGCAGCAACAAAGACGATGTTCAGAACCGAATCCATAACTGTAGGTGTGTCTACTACGGGTATGATAGCATTGGCATGTGTTACCCTGGGCAAGATTTGGATGCAAGGACTTACCTGTAGTCCATCATATTTGTGTCTGTGTTAAAAGTTGGAACTGAGTGCTTACAAATGAATACAACTTACATACGAAAATTTAATCATGTCCAAGGCTCACTCGTCAAGCATTTTCTTGGGTGAAAGGGCCTCTGGGATGAATCATTCGAAATGCCTCTATCGTGTATTCATGTACCATACTTTATCAATTGGTAGAGAAAATCGACAATAGAACGATCAGAAATATACTTTATAAGCCATTTTTCGTCCAAGTTTTGGTACAGTTTGCCATCCTCCAATTCATGAGCATTCGTTATTTCCCGCAGTTACTTCATGTGACATCATCTGGAGAACCCAGGGCTCGCCTGAACAAGGTCTGATGCTTCTCAACATAGTGAGTAGATAAAAGATGGCCAGTCAATCCACAACCATACACCATGATGAAAAGGTGTGTTGCCTATGGTTGTGCAAATACCCAAAATAAAGGATCCAGTCTTTTCCGCTTCTCAAAGGATCCTAAACAGAGGCTACTGTGGCAGTGGCAAATATGGTTGACATGGGCCAACGTCAATGAGGATACTGTGCTCGGCACATTTTGTGGACGAAATGTACGATCCATCTTATGTTATGATGGCAAAGCAATGCTCGGCACACTGCCTAAATTAAAAGAACGCTGTGGAAACAGGTGCCTGTGGCTCTGACCACACAAAAAGGCATGCACTATCGGATCTTCAGGCTGGAAGGGCACAAACTTTTCAAAGCTATAAAGGAAAATTATATTGTCACCAAAACAAGTTGTTAAATTAATCACATAAAGTAATAAGAATCCATATTAATCCGTTTCATGCTATTTGGAATGTGTCATTCTGTCGGCCTCACATCACAGTCAATGGCTTCAAATTTGTCCCCTGTAGATGAAGTCTGCAAAAATTACCCTTGAATTATAAATTATTCAAAGTAAATTTCCTTTTACATGTACTTGCTAAAAAGTTGCCCACTGGGACATGCTTCTAGTAAACTAGGTACCGATGAAATATTGAAATATTAACATTGCCATTTAAAGCAGGGGCATTATGTTTATAATATACGATAAAAACATTGACGATACCATATCTTTCAGACTGTAAAATTTCGTTTTAATGATTGTGGAGGGCAGGCCCAAAATATAGGTAGCTCAGGCATAACAAAGTCAATGTGTAATCCAGAGGGACAAGGCATGGTCATGCTCTGGTGGCCACATTATTCGTTGTGTCAATGTAGCTGTAACATTTTGCAATAACGAGTAAAAAGCGATAATTTCGGGATAGGGTAGTAGTTTGAATATTTTATCTGTGAAGATGAAATGTTTGATGTGGAAAAAGACATTTCAGGATGTGTCTCCGTTTGTATAGTTGTAAAGAGTCTGACTGTGAGGACAATATTTTCTCAAACTTATATTCACTTGCATCTGACTAACGTGAGGAAGACTGATTTCTGAGAAAGCTTCATGGTTTCACACTGATTGACAAAGCCTTGAAATTCAGATGCACTTATTTGGTCTGAGAGAATAAGCTATTTGGTAATACAGATACAAGGAGACCGTTTTGGATATATTAAAAACTTTGGTCAAAAGAAATGTCACAATGACTATGGATAGTCTAGTTTCAAGTCGCATTTTACAACCTGGTGATTAAACTTTATTTGCTGTATCACAGAAATATATTTGACTTTCTGCCGACAATGTACAGGCCATGCACAAACGAGGTTACAAATTTGTACGAATATCTGATTATATTATTTAGAGCTCCTAGTATAATTATTGTTATGTGTACTATTAGTATACTTTTGCTTTTCTAAAGTATTTCTAGCCCTGTATGCCTTTCATTGTGCTGGATTCATACGATTTGTGGTTGTTTGATGCCGTTCCATCTGAAATACAAAGGCCAACCAGCAGATCCACTTCAACTTGCTAGGGATGTACCTTGATTCCCTACGGAATTTTTCAACAAGTTACAATCTGGTGATATTTTTTTTATTATGAGATTTTGACCCCTCGTTATTTACAGTAATTTCACAAACTTGTAAAAACAAAGATTTTCCAAAATAAAAATAATACGATCGTTTCTGACGTTTTGAGTAAAAATAACAAAATATTATATAGATATCCAGTGGATTTGAGATGTTCTATAAATGATGTAGTAAATATGTAAAACTAACAATTATAACTGACATCTTATACAATGCCTGATGAGGAAAGACATTTCATAAAGTATACAATGCCTGATGAGGAAAGACATTTCATAAAGTTTAGAGTTGCAAGCATCAAATCAATCTAAACTACTAGTAACTTTTGTTGGTACCTGTCTCAAGTGAGGAGAGAGATGTTTTCCTTGATACCACATTTCATACACGTTGACTTACATATGAAAGTATCATAAAGTTGTTGGTCCCTATATAGCTTGAACCTATAGATTTTGACCTGCCTTCTTTGATGACCAATGGGTCTTGATCATGGATAGTTCTTGTTTGCAGGAATTTTTCGTGCAGTTTTTCTAACATTGTTGAAAGCTGTTGTCTGCTTCATTTTTTTCATGAGAGTATTATCTCTGTGTTGTCAAATTGACATCTTCAGATATTCAATGAAGAATGTACAGGTTGATGGATATCCAAGTCTTGCCATCATATCACACTGATAGACTTGTTAAGATGTGGACAGCTTTCTACTTGGACTGACTTTTGACTACAAGTTCGACATGTAAAGGTCTCACTACTATTCAGGTCAGCTGACATATTAGTTGGCTGAGCTTTTGTATAGTTTCTTGTCTGCCTGTCCACAATTAATATTTTTCACTTCTCAAAAAACTTGGAATCCTTCTAAAGATTACTAGGTAAACTGGGAAGGAAATTGTGTTATACTTCATGCAGTTGCCTACTGGCTCCATATATTTGATAGCATATATAAGTTGTAAATCCTGGCTTTCCATAACCTGCAACCGTTTGTAGGTTTTAATTCCTACCTTCTTACTGAATACAACCTGTGAATACGAGCTACCAACATGCTGAATCATGTTGTTATGATCATATATTGGCCGCCCAAAAAGTAGACAGCTAGTTGTGCATTTCAGTTTTCCCATATTTATGGATTTCACCATGGGCTGTGACTACCCTCTAAATGATGTTTTCAGATACATACCATACAAAAGGGAAAGAGGGGTTGTCTATCATATCAACTGTATCAACCACAAGTGTTGTAGTCTTGCTAAGCATTTAGCAAGAAGTAGAAAAATGACATTTTGTGGTTTTGTAAATAGAAGTCTACAGTCTTGTATGGATCTAAAAACCATACCACCTCAGATTAATGGCTACAATGTCTGTTGTGGATATTAATTTGCCGTCTCACCTAATACCTCTCTTAGGCTGGATTGAATACATGCACATTGTCTTTGCTTCTTATATTTGCCGTCTTTCATATGACGCTGTCACAGTATTGGCAATGGCAGCAGTGTGTTTGTTGTTAATGTGTGTGTGTGCAATCTTAAAAAACAGCGTGGCTAAGGTCAATAGTTGCAGCTTCTTTCTTGTAAACATGTTTCTATAGTGTTTTATAACAGCATGGCCAATCTAAGGTCAATAGATGCAGACAGTGTTTATGGACTGCAATGTGGGCCTAATCTGCATTGAATCCCTCCAGCAGACAGTGAACTTGTCTGCACATACAGCAGATAAAGCCAAGTGGTTGCCCGTCAACTCACTGGGTCAACAACTCTTTCCAGCCAGCTATCTTTACCCTGGAGCATGACAACTACAAGACAGCACAGGAACAAGCAATCAGAATACTGGCCAAAGCATCCATGAAGCCAATCAAGTGTTGACAGGCTGCCTCCATGGCTAATGCTAATGAGCAAAAAAAACATAAGGCTCTTATACAGGGTAGTTACTCTGCGGAACACACTGAATGTATGAAGACCTGTTCTGATTAGGTTAACAAAGTCTGTGCACCTGTCTTCTGGTATACAGGATCTTCTGCCATCTATGCAGTTCAATCCTGTGGCACAGTTATTTGGCCAAAGATGGGCCAAGTACACAAAGGATCAGTTCGTTCTGATAGAGTATGGCTGTGTATAACTGCTGTTGTTTTGAGCCCACCTGCTGTATTGCAGAACAACCCCTCCCCAGACTGCAAGGGGTGAGGGGGGGCTAAGGTGCTCCTGATAGAGGGCATACCGAAAATCCTGGAGACTGGAATCAGAAACAGGTCAACAATATCAGTTCCTTAGGTGTTTATGGCTGACCTTTTTATTGAAAAAAGGCAATGCAGCTGGAGGTCAGTGATAGACCTATCCAAGCTAAAAACATGCCTGGATAAAATGAGTTTCAAGCAAAGATATTAGCTAACATTTTGTTAGCTCTCATTAAAAGGAAACTGGGCAACATCCATATAGACCTACCAAAAAGATGAATGCTTCCACATCATTATAACAGAGTCAAGTAGGAAGCTAGTTCCACCTGTGGCTACCAGGCCCATGCTTTTCCCTTTGGCCCTATCACTGATGGTGTTCAGGGTGGTCGCGAGTGTGGGGACACAATATGCACATAAACACAAAGTCTGTCTGCATAGTTACCTGGATGGCTCCCTCATTAGAGCATTCTGTCATCAACAACTGTGCCAGGTCACATCATTGATCATGATAACCTGCCAAGACTGAGATCTATTTACAAACTTCCAGAAATCCAGCCTGGAACCTCAACAAGACTTTCGTAAAGATCTGTTTTAACATGCAGTAACTCACATGGCGAAGTGTCAGAAGACTGTTTTGAATGGCTAGTCCAGTTGTTGCAGCAATCCAACATCTCTTGTCTACAAGCATGGACCTATATACATTCAAAAGACATCGTGATATCTACGAACTTACAGATTTTGATGTGCTTTCTACATTGCCAATCAGAATAGCAGAGGCTCCATGACAAAGAGGATGGGAAGTCAATGCCATTTTGCCAATTAATACCTTGCATGTTACACAATAAGAACTGAAGCACCCAGAATTTCACATCATATATGGAGCAAATGGGCTATCTTTTCACCACGCCAACTCCTTCAACCACTGAGACACTGAGAACAACCATATGCAAATTATAAATCATGTGATTCCCTGTTGTGGGTATGGTGACATCAGACATATGACATTAAATGTTCAAACTAGTCAATCTATGCAGAAAATCATCTTCATTTTGTGTGGCGTCTCTTGTAGGTTTTTTTTTTTTTTTTTTTTTTTTTTTTGGGTTCTTGCCATGTTCCTGTTCTTGACATTATTTGCATAATGCTAGCCAACAAGCAGGCCACTTTGCCACGTAACTCAAAGCTGCCATACACATAGGCATTGGTTTTAAAATCGAGATTCTGATGGGTGATATAGAAGACGATTACACATATATAAGTTTGTTCATTTTTCCTCTGCAGTGGTTCAGATACAACGTTCAAAAAGACTTATCTTCCATTTTCTTTGGCTGGCCAGGCAGCTTGCAATATATAAACAACGTAATACTATATGATTTTACGCTAAGTTTGTATGTTGTTTGTTTTGACAAATATATTCTTGCTAACCTGATCAAATTTTATGAAAAACATGAAAATTATGCAGCTTTACAACTGACGACTATGGCAATTGGTGTCATTCTATTTCTTATTTTCAGTTTTAAAGGTCACAAAGAGAATTGCTTTTCTGCATCAAGTCGTTGTTTTGATTATGAATTACCATAATAATATTTAATTTTGCAAGCTACTTGGACTGCGATGGCACAAAGCAAAAATAGTCTATTTTTCCTTGACGGGACCCATACTCTGAACACATATGGATTTTACTAAATACCAAAGTATCATAGTAACTAGAGCTGGTTATATTTAGGCATTGGTAAACACAAACAACATAATTTTATTTCACAAAACCTCCATAAGATATAGCATGGTATTCTCCATAGACTACGTACAACGCCCTTTATACTCAACCAACTTCAAATCGAGGCAAATAGTTCAGTAAAAACATAACGCACTTTTACAATTTCCAACCCAACAATGACAGCACAGTTAAATTCAGCGAAAGGCAGAGATTCAAAAATTACCAAAATATTAACTTTCAGCTTTCAATTCCAATCTGAAAAAAAAATTCACTCCTGACTTGAGACAGGCTGTCACCTATAAAATGCGACGGGTGATTATAAGCCCGTCCTCTCGACTTATGAAATATTCTTCATTAACAACAAACTTTAGTTTTTTTCCAAAACATATAGGCCTAAGCATAAAGCTTCACACAAAATCTCGTTAACTTAACACTAACTCTCATTCCATTTTTGCCTCGTGCACGCACCTTTCTCAGAGCTTAGTCTAAGACCTTTACCATTTTGGCAAAGTTAGGCTGTCAGGTTTTGGTGAGTATTTTTTCAGTTACCCGACCGAAAATTTCTTAAGATTGAGGTAGCCATGACAGAAGCTGCTGTCAAACTTTTCCGTCTGACATAGAGAGTAGAGAGCAATTATATTTTGAATCTCTGAGAAGGGCTTACTTTGCATTAATTGACTGAGCAATCTACTATCATTTTTTTTATTTTAAGTGGTGTTATGTGCATGAATTCAACATTTAAAAGACCACTCGTGTCATTATATTCCCCGTTGTTTTGCTGCAAGTGCAGCCTATGATCCATATGAATGTCAGTCTAATCCTCAGACCTTTGCCAAAACAACCGATCCATACATGGAAGTCTGAAGTCTTAACCGATAAGCTGTAACTCTGAATGTAAGGAAAAGGTTTGTTGATCCATATCATGTCCTGTATTAGACCTACAGCTGTAACGGCCAGTTAACAGAACCCATTTCTTTACAAATACAAACGCCCTTGGATATATTGCATTGAAGAGAACTAAAATCTAGATTCAGTGGACGTTCCGTTAAAGCGAGTATCAAATAAAAAGTTTCCCAGTACTACTAAAAAAAATAACCCTGCCTCTTTCAAAGCAGCCGGATGCCAAATTGTCTTAATTCCGCTTTCTACTTTTTCGGTAACTAATGATCGTCTCTGAAAGATTGCCGAGTTTTCATCATTATTAAAATGTTTATGATGTGCTCTACTCGTTGCCTGCTAAACATCCGTTCTTGGCGGTCTACTACCCCCCGCTGGGGTCCAACATAGTGTATCGCCCCAAGAAAGTCTGCTTAGGAGGCAATTCTTGCCGACCCAATGCATAAAATCTTGAGAATAGTTCATGATCATTTATGTACAATGTGTGAGATCGTGTCTAGGCGTTATGATAGTGTTCCAGATTTTAATGCCCCCTTAACAGAACTTTGTTTTAAGTGCCAGCATGCTTTCTCTTATTTTCATTCAACCCAAAGAAGAGCCGAAGAAAATTACTGAGCCAAACGACAACATATAGTGCTGAAACGTTTGAAACATATATGGCAGTAATATGTCAGCAAATGCTTCGATGCCCTCTGTAAAAAAAGGGGGGAGGGTTAACTGATATCAATGAAATTTTCTATTGTGTAAGACCACACCTTAACATCCACATAACACTCTAGACCAAAGAGGGTAGCTCTCTACCATCCTTGCTCTGCACAAAGTCCCTTGAAGTCGTCACGGTTCACGTGATGGCTGGATGTTAGGTCGGTGCACGGGTTTCTAGTGGACATTTGATTTATGTATTGTCTAAAGCTGCATTCTAAATGTTGAATATCATATACAAACTGGAAATGATGCTGATTTTTGGCAAGTACTCAGAAGAAGAAGTACTCAGAAGAAGAAGTACTCAGAAGAAGAAGAAGAAGAAGAAGAAGAAGAAGAAGAAGAAGAAGAAGACGACGACGACGACGACGACGACGACGACGACGACGACGACGACGACGACGACGACGACGACGACGACGACGACGACGACGACGAAGAAGAAGAAGAAGAAGAAGAAGAAGAAGAAGAAGAAGAAGAAGAAGAAGAAGAAGAAGAAGAAGAAGAAGAAGAAGAAGAAGAAGAAGAAGAAGAAGAAGAAGAAGAAGAAGAAGAAGAAGAAGAAGAAGAAGAAGAAGAAGAAGAAGAAGAAGAAGAAGAAGAAGAAATATCAATATCAATAGATACTGGAACAAAAATCATGGTTTGTTACCTGTGAAGTCGCCGGGTTATAAAAATATGGTTTACTCTGAGTAGTGTCATAATCTGGTAAGTTAGCTCGGGAGTTTCACAAAAGCCTATTATATGCTGATGAAATTGACAAACAATCAGACTAGCTGTGATTCATGTCAAGGTTCAAGCTAAAAGTATGCTCACAATTCTGGCAGACCTGATACCGACGGACCAATCTGAATATTGGCCTATTGCATCAGAAAAAAAAACTGTTGTTAAGTTACCCAAATTTGCCTTATATGTATACCAATCTACTTTTAACATACGAGCCATAGAAAGCATAAACAGACCTTAAATCATGTTAAATGTTTTACAATGTGGTTTTCTTGGCGTTGTTTTCAAGATCTGAGCGTTAGTGCAAGGCGACTTTGTGAGGCATTACACATACATAAAATATATGTTCGGCCTTTCCTTAATGCTGTTGGATTTAAGTCCGCGATTCTGGAAATAAATGCTGACTCAGTACATATACTGCATAACAGCGTTGATATGGCACTCACACATAACTACCTCCATTGAACCATTCTTTTTTTAAGAATGGAGATTTGGTGGATTGGACATGTGCGTTCCCCATTTAAGCTACGAGACTGCTGCCAAAGGTTGCAAGTTTGAGTCTGGCTCGTTCCGAACATGAAATACATCTATTCGCCAAACTTTAACATACGCTCATTGTGATCTCTAATTTATACAATCTGTGACACTAATGCAAAGTGGTTATGTAGTTTTGAATTGGACAGTATGCTGTGGTTTTTCGCAAAGATTCTTATTGGAAGTCCAAGCACTCACATGCAACATTTTGCTCAGCGCTAAATATTTAAAATTACCTTTACTACGCCTTTATTATCATATAGATTTTTTTTCAAACAACAGCCAAAGAGAATTATGAATGATGCTTTAGTAACGAATTTATTAGAAAAGTCTTGGTATAATTCTCATGAGGTAAGACACAGGACCAATTGTCTTCTGTCACTAAAACGCTTTCTATGATCCCATACTAACCCAATCCGAACATATAGGCGCTTAGTTGTACCAATGAAAGTTTGAATTGGACTGTGTGTCATTAATTGTTTGAAAGATTTTTCAGAGTAGAGCCGATGAACCAGGAACACTTCACTTGTCCAATGCATTCAGTTTATAACAGTGAAAACAGCTATATGAATTTCCCTTCTGTTACAATACGGCGTCAACCATTAGCCATAAACACGCATTAATAATGCAATGGTAAAAATGTACTGTTTATACTAGTACAAAAGAAAAGAAAAAAAATAACTTTTTGATATTAAATAATCATTTTGGCACGCAATCCTAATAATCTTTTGTATCCAAAAGAAAAAAACGTGGCTCTAGTGTTTAGTAGTTTACATAAAAATTATGAAAATCAGCAGACACAGACTGCAAAACCACTGAAAAAGGCCTGGACTTTAAAGTGTTAAAAACTCTCCAAACTAAATCCCCTCTCTTAAACAGGCAAACCATGTATATTCCATTCATAGTAGATCTTCTGTTCTGCTGTGCAGAAACATCTGCACGTTGTAGATATTTCTGCGCAAATTCTCAATTCAAAGATTGGGCTGAAACCAACTGATTTACATAATATCAACTGACAGAAAATGTGTTTTCGCTACGCTTGACCCGTGTCAAAAGTGAACTGGAATGTTCTTACCTAAACATCAATTATTAGTCGTGGAAGGATGTAAATTATTGTGAAAAATGCTGTCTGCCAGACGTTTGTCAAATGTCAGTGTTTATACAACCAAAGTGAGGATGGAGAGTGCATGCCTGCATCCAGTAAATGTAATCAAATTTAGGATTGTCGTGTGGGCGAGGAAAAAATTCGCCCTGAAACTATGACGAGAGCTACTTGAAAGCAAACACAGTAAAGTGTAGTGAGGCAAATGCTATAAAATGCAATGATAAAATAACAAGTTAGCGTTATAAACGGCAGGCTATGTGTACATATGCACTTCATAAATCAGGATATCCTATTCATTGTGGTTATGGGGAGCATAGGTTGCACCCATAGTAAATGCCCAAGAATGACCTGCAGATTTCTGCATACCTATGTAGCATTTTTGTGACGGCAACTTTGACTGCCTGGCGGGTTTTGAAAAAGATGTATACAATACCATCACATGCTAGCATTTTGGTGCCTTGACTGTCAAACGGTCTCCTTGTGTCCCAAACCTATTGCGGCGCTGGGGAATGTACGTCTTCTTGTGATGGTGAGGAATTATGCAGCTTGCGCGGGTGCTTCGCTGCTTGGCACTGCATCGGAGGGCAATTAGGATGTTCACAATAAAATACAGCAAAATCAGCAACAGTTGCTGCTTCGGTCAGATAGGTTACACTAATTCTCAATAGTCTATACTCTTTAGGAGACTTTCCTCATTTTGGATTTGTCATTCAATACATTTGCCAAGCTTTACCTGCTTGAGTACAAATTTAATCACATTGTCAGTGGTGATATTACTCGGCTTTCCTTTGCACGAATTCTTGAACTTAAAGGTAACCCCATTAAAATTAAGGTAAAAATCATTCCCTGGGCTCAATAAAATTAAACTTTTAAAATGGGCAAAAATGGGCATCAGGCAATAGGATTCAGAAACTTTTTGGCAACCAAGTGTTCCATCTAAATTTATCAAATGATACGTTGACAGGGATTAGTTCAGAAAGCCTGGTTGGTTTACCTTTAATAGACTCAATTCGCCTGGTTGGTTTACCTTTAATAGACTCAATTCGCCTGACAAGTAATCCCACATGGTATAAATATTGTGAAAATCCTGGCAACGCTTAAAATAATTAAAGTGTTGGATGCAAAGGCATTTATAAATCTTGTACACATAGGTGCAAAATATATTTAACAGAATTATACGTGTGTGTATATCATTTTCACGTTTACACAATGATAGAATTTTGCCAATTTGTGCAACATTTTTACACATATGTGAAAATAATTTACATATACAGAAAAGCGTTCACACATGTGAAAAGAATGTATAGGGCCTAGTAACAGATATTTGCAAATTATTTACATATTATAAACCCGTGTGCCTTTTATTTACTAAATGTTTCACCTGAATAACTGCTTCCTGTCATGACAATGTCAACGAAACATACTAGCAGAGGACCAGAAAGAAACAAAATACTCTTTTCGAATTTTTTTTCTTTTGACTTATGCCTTAATGAGAAAGTAACATTTATCCAGTTAACTTAGTTATATTGCTTTTTATGGCTTTTCTTTCACCTACACCACCTGGAAAGTGGGCGATATGAAGTGATCTGCCGATATTGAAACAAAAAATGAAAAATCATACAATAATTTCATCAATTCATCCGTTTCTAAAGGCCTCTCCATTGTTACAGGCAGAATCCGGATGTTGTGCAAGTATCAAAATGTGCACCCCAGGAATCTGTCAGTTCACGGACATCATGGACATATAAACGTTTATATGTCTATGTGGACATCAAGCTGTCTTTAAGTGCATCTGAACCCATGCGGATACAGAAGATGTTGAATTGCTGTAACAAGTGGACTAGCCATTCACGGCAGTCTTCTGACACTTCATCTGGTAAGTTACTGTCTGCTAAATCGCATCTTTAAAACCGATTTTTTTTTTTCTTTTTTCTTTTTTTTCTTTTTTTTTTGTGGGGGAAGGGGGGTAGAAATAAGAAAGTCAACCATAGAACCCCAGTGAACTGTCATCATCGCCTTGTTCTCTGGTTTCTGTCCCCAGTTTTGATATGCCCTCCAAAACCATAGCTACCAGCTGATTTACATAATCGGGAGACCAAGCTCTTTTATTTTTATGTTTGCGGATATCGAGATACAAAGAGAACTATGACTGTTCAGCAGGCAACGGTGCGCAACTTGGCAAATTCCTGTATTTTGTCTTTAAATTCAGGACACAAAAATAATGATCTAAAATAAAGATTTGGGAATGTTCATATTTTATGTAAAAAAAGGGTTTACATTTGTGTAGAAAATCAAAGTGCACTTATGCAAACGGAGTGTGAATCACATTTCATTTCACCTATCAGGGCACAGAACACCAAACCCCTAAATATAGCATGATGACAAATCAGCAGGTAGGTCATTTTGGACAGCAAAACCTTTAGGAAGACGTAACTCTTTGACAACACAATTGCCAAAGAGTTCAGGATACCGAAAGGTAAATAATGCTCTGGATTCTTGAAGTGCTACGAGACAAAGGCTTAATCTACATACTAAATCCTATTAAACTTTGCATTTCATTGAAAGGCCATTTTCCTACGAAAATAAAAGTGGAAATAAACAAACTTTGAAGCAATTCAGCTCTCTCAGTTTGGTTCATAAAATACTTGATATCTGTGGCAAACAAACTGTTACTGTGTCGTTGAAAAACAACCAGGTCAGGACAGCCATTCAAACGTCAAGCTGTGATGTGGAGATACCTAATTCTTAGTTTCAAAAGGTTTTAGTTACGCTCATTAATATTATATTCCAGAACAATGAAAAAAAAAAAGTTTAAAATGTGAGACCTGTTTTTATGTCTCTGTATGAACGCAGGCATGTTGCTTTTCCTAATATTCTTCTTTCCAGTCAATTTTGTGTCTTCTTAAATTCAGACACCATGTGAGCCAGAAACTTTTAAAATTTTGCATTGCTATAGTACGCATGGTGAAGATTTGCATTTTGTTCAGAATAGTCAAGATGTTGAAAATTGCCCAAATTATGCTCATTCAAAATATTTCAGTCGCTTCTGGCTTACAAATTATTCCAGACATACACAGACGTAGGTGTTTTGGGTACGTTTGCTGGAGCTGCGGATCTGCATGTAATGGATGCACTATACCAAGTGCAGAATTCAAATTTATGTCGATTAGGTATACTTAGAAATTTTAAAGTTGAATTTATTGACAACTATAAGGTGCCATTCCAACTGCAGCATGTATGTTTGTACTATAGGCACATCTAATAAGCAACAGCTGTAAAGTGTAGCATTTTAACTTTTGGCTATTGCGCAAATGTATATACTCAGAGTGTTGAATAGCTTCAAGACTATTACAGGTAGAGTCACTATTTGAACTTCAGTTTATGTTTGTGTTATAGGTTCATCCACTGAGTAGTGATTGAAAAGTGTCGCATTTAAATTTATGCTAGAGAGGCTAACAAACAAAATTTAAAGGTTGAATTTCTGCAAACTACATTGTTTTCAAGTGTTCTCACAAGTTCAGTCCACGTTTATGTAATAGAAGCATCCCGTGAACAGAGGTTGTAACATTGTAATCCATGCTAATTAGGCAAATACAGAAGATTTTATTGTTGAATATCTGCATAACTATAATAGATAGAGGTTCCAGTACTCCAAGCTTAAGCATTATGTCTGCTGTGTGCAGGCAAATACATTATTGCCATCAAAATGTGATTTTTTTTCTTCAGCAGTTTTTTTTTCCAAATTGAGCTACACAAATATGAGTTAAAAATACTTTTGTGGGAAATTAAGATGACAAATGTATGTCTATGTTGTATGACCAAAAAACCACTCAAATTACTGACATTGCAAAATGTGGCATTCCAAATTAATCTTTCAGAAAATGTGTACTTTTCATCACGATTCTTCGTTCAGTTAGGCCATTTTTCGAATCTCACTCATGAAGTAAAATATGCCCTTAACATGTATACATTCAAAAACATGCAACTCATAAGATATAAATATGACATGCATGAAGCACATAATCACAATGGGTAATATGTGAAGATCAGGCACATTGCCAACAACTATAAAAAGTAAAACCTCTTCGATGAACTTACAGACATGGTGTATCCAAGCATGAGAGTGATCTGTTAGAAAATATCCGAAAATCTATCTGAAATACCTCCAAATCACAGAAAAGCGAGGTTCAAAACAGCTGAACTAATATCAAGAGAATATATGATCAATTTAGCTGAAATCATGTTAAATTAACTGCAATCAGCTACATATCTGAAATTTCGCATGCCTGTCTAATCTGATATTTTCCCTTCTATTTTACCATGCTTCAGCAAATTAAACAGAAGGCAAAATAAACCAACAACGATTTGTCTGGAATATATATTTTATTGACAACAATCAATAGATTTATATACAATGTACATGTATATGTAGTAAATGACCAATAAATTATGTAACTAAAATCAGGGATGATACCATATCTATAACCCCAAGACAGCATTTGGTACATATGCTGCATGCTTGTTTGTAAATAACAGTTTTGATATACTTTGGTCATTGCATGCAATTTAATTTGAGTGTTGTATTAACAAACAGGACAGCCCAACACAAGGCCTCCTGACGAGTGTATAAGAACACATATATGTAATCATAAATATACACATGATACAACAGTATATAGTATTCTTGAATACAAATATCCATATGAATGCCCCTTAAACAGCTCTTCAAACAACATAAAAGTAATAGCTGGTCCCCTACATACTACCCTCCATAACCCACCTGCTGAGAAAACTTACAGGTTCGTGTTTTCTACATGCAAATCTGAACTCCCATTTAATGTCACACTGTAAATACAGGGGAAAAAATTAATTTTTTTTCAACTTGCATGGAGTTCATGGACTTGCCCTATTTGTCCA
>OZ026620.1:41586495-41646495 GCA_964020975.1 Hermodice carunculata | reverse complement strand
CCATGGGAAAACATGGCTAGAGTAGTTTCACAAATTACATCATGTTAAAATCCCTCTAACCAAATGTGGAACTTAGCTTTTGTCAAATCAAGCATTCTCATACACATGAATTTTTCAAAGGGAATGTATTTCATAGAACTTGTGATTGACTAGTCAACTGATGGTCTACTAAAGCAAGAAAAATAAAAGCATGATGAGATAGCCAATATGATATCTAACATCAAGGGGCTATTAAAAGCATGAGATAGTCAATATGATATCTAACATCAATATGATATCTAACATCAAGGGGCTATTAAAAGCATGAGATAGCCAATATGATAAGTGTTCTCTAATTCCTGAGCTATTTTTTCTTTTAAATAAACAGAAGTTTAACGGCACCAACTGCTGTGTAACATGGATTTCTACCTTTCTGAAAATTCTAGCACCACTGATGTTATTGCAGAATGGTGATGTTAGTGAGGTTAAATAAGAAATGTGTCTATCACCCCACCCTCCAGCAAAGAATGTGACCTTACATGGATGTATTTGATCTCACTTTTTATAGCCCCATTGTTTGCGGATACAAGTTCGGGGGGGGGGGGGGGGGGGGGGGGGGGGGGGGGGTTAAGCAGAGAAATTTCCAAGCCCATAACACCATTACATTGTTGGACATGACTGAGCAAGCAACACAAATACTGATATTGCCCATGTCCTTGGAAAACTGCATGGTTGGCTGATGGGCAAGCACTTGAACTTGCACAAGAGCAATTAAAGCTGTCCTGGGCAGTGGGCAACTACTCATTTCAATCCATGAAATGCTAGATAGAAGCAAATCTTTGTTCATTTGATTGTGTAGGAGATTTAGAGTTCTTTTTTCCCTTAGAAAGTCAAACTGTTTTACCTCACTTGTATCAAAATGTTTTTAATAATTATGACTATAATTTCAAGATGGCATCTCTCTAGCTGCACATAGGAAGTTCTTCAGTTGACCAAGTTGATTTTGTACTGTTTTATATAGCAAAAACACTGTACATGCATTAAATAAATTTTGATGATTTTTGGGACAGGACCCTTGAATGTCAGTGAAATACTGGTTCATTTGACCTGGAAACATTTGGATCACTTGCAATCTTGTATCAGCATGTGCAATGTGAACACCAAGGAAACTTAAAGCTGTTCAACTGGGGCACGTTATCTAGATGGGGCTCATCTACAATTTTCATTTGAATTGTTATGAATTCCTGGTAAAAATTCAAAAGTAAAAAACATTATAGCAGACAGATGACTACTTGCTCATTTTGACTGGTTTTTGGCCAAAAAGGTTTATAACTTTTGAGCCTGCTACACATAAAGCCTTTGTATCTGCTGTCTAGCATTTTCTCTCAACTTATAATTCAGTATTATTGTACGCTTCATAACTTCTGGTACATGTATATCAAGTGTTGAGTGTATCTGATGCTTTTGACTTTTATCTATGGTATCTTGCGAAACCATGCTGCAGTAAAATACAGAGTAAAATTTTTATAAAATGGCAAGCACTTTTTGTTGTATTTTCTCATTTTTTAATGAAAATATATGCTGTTGACTGCTTAAGAGGTATTAATTCTGTTGAAATGTTACACTTTGCATATATTTTTATGACAAACCTGACAAAAAAACAACAGTAAAATAACATTCAGCATTCTCCATTAACTGCCAAAAGATATTACAGTGTATTTAATTGCTATGCCAATCACAGATGAGTGTATATTTTTTAATATGTACATGTTTGTATGCATGCATGCATGTAAAGGTACATACATGTATATGTATTTGGAACCTGAAGTGAAGTTCTGCTTGAAGGAGTGTGCACAAACATGGACCTCAAAATGTAAGTATTTATTCAATGCAAAACAAAAACAAGAACATAATCACATGTGTCACCACACACATAGTATGGCACATACAGTTAATTGTTAAATCCGTAACTTTACTTTTTCAGTGCCAACAGTGAGTAAAGTTGAATTATTTAAAATGACCTGCTCTGAATTATTATTGGATTATAATACTGATACTAGATTCATGTTCCTTGTAGAAAGAGCTTTAGTTTAAGTATATAGAATATACTAGTCCACATCAACACCTTTCCTTGGTGTCCTTTGGGCACAGTGCTCAACGGGTGCTGAAAAAAGCTATTTACTCAGTCAAAACTGAAAGAGTTAACTTTTCCTAGGGACATGATCACTGGAAGCATCACAAAACTTGAACATAGCTCTATCAAGCTGCCTCTCCTTCTCAGAATGTAGCCCAAACTTTGTATATAATCAGTTGTTTATGGGCAAGCGCAACCGTTTAACAAAGGAAAATGCACTAATCCATAAGGAAACCCAGTAAGCATGATTTACACTCATCCACCACTGACAGTCAGGGCTTTGGTTTGTATTTTGCATTGCCCATCAAACCAATGTGACATCTGCTGCATAATTTACCAGGCAATGCAAAAACCACTTACATGTACTTTATTAGGCATTAAATGCCAATTGAATGCAAGCTATTTTTATCAAAAATTTGAGGGAGTGATCATCATCCTTGATCTGGGTAAATAATTATACGAGATAATCACAGAACTGGTAGATGGAATGAAACTATCACATCTACAACAAAGGACTTCCTGACTGACCCTGTGTTCCCACTTTATGATGGTCAACATCTTCTCCACTAGCACCTTTCCTAAATGTGCAACCTATATGAAGACTGGAATCGGACATTTACTATCATCAACCATGTAACAGGTTTTTTTTCTCAAATTTTTCATGAATGTTTACAAGTGAACTAAACACCAAAAAAATCAACTCACTGAGTGCCAACAGCAGCTAAAGTCAAACTACTCAAAAAAGAACTGCTCGAACTTATCATTAGGATGCTCGATTCATGTTCCTTGTAAACAGCCCTTTCATTCAAGTAGTGCTTGTAGTTATAGAGAATATAACAGTGCAGGTCAACAGCTTTCCTCAGTGCACCAAAAGTGTGGCACTGAAAGAGTTAATCAAATGAACAGATAAAAGATTCTGACTCTACAAACTGCAAGTAAGACCTGGCAAAAAAAAAAAAATGGTTATATTGACTTTTGGCGACCCAAAACTCTCTCTGTCAAAAAGTAAACCATCACACAGCTAGAAATGCTACAAAAATGTCTGACAGGACACTGTGACCTTGTTCTACTGTTCCTGCATGTCACTGTGACCTTGTTCCACTGTCCCTGCATGTCACTGTGACCTTGTTCTACTGTCCTTGCATGTCACTGTGACCTTGTTCTACTGTCCCTGCATGTCACTGTGACCTTGTTCTACTGTCCTTGCATGTCACTGTGACCTTGTTCTACTGTCCCTGTATGTCACTGTGACCTTGTTCTACTGTCCCTGTATGTATGTATATGTACAGATTCATGTGCGTATACAGCATGATCTAATAAAACATTAAGATCTACAATAAAACTACCACACACATACATGCACACATATATATTACAAGATGAATTCTCTGAAGTATATCCTAACATTAATACAAATCAGCCACACAAAATTGTCCCGTATGGCACTAAATTCATGTAACAGTAAAATTATATATATATATTTCTCCAAAATGTGACGTGATGATTGTTTAACAGTGCTAAATTTGAATCAACATTAGGTAAAAAAACGTTAACATGACATAAGCTTGGTGGTTTCACTGCTTTGGAACCATTCAATGTAACTTGGTCGTGCATATGGTTAACTGCATGCTCCTGTGACACATCAGGTCTGCTGCATCTGTACTCATAGCTCCTTTCGTAAACCGTACAAAAATCAATATATATATATATATATTCACACACAAAATATCAAAATAATTTTCTCAATCCACTTGATTTTTCTGGGAATATGGTTTGTGTGTGGCATATTTGGTATAGCCCAGTATAATGTGCCACGTGCAATTTTACTTTCTTCCCAACCTCTATGGACCATGCTGACAACAGTGTACATGTAGTTCAGTAGATGTTTTGCTGCCTGCATATCTTACTCTAGTAGCTGCAATCCATACAACTACTACATGTATAATTCTGACCAACCATCAAGGCAGTTGACATCTTCCTCACAGGAATTTCCCTAAAATTATCATCATCATCATCATCATCATCAATTCATCTGCACCAGATTATTTCAGTATTTCTTTATCCAGCAATCCAGGGTTATCTGCTCTGGGTCATTGATTCTGTCGCAATTGTGTGACAAAACTTTTCATAACAAAACCAACGTTTTATTTTTCATTGGCAATTTTCCACTTTTTCATGAAATCTATTATTCACGACAAAATTGTTATTCTGAGTGTGAATTACTGATGAATATCTGTGCAGGTTAAATCTTACCTGTGTAGCCACTGTAAAATCTACCCTTTACCATGTTTACTGTGCATGACCTTATAGATTCTGGGTTTTTTTGCACTCACATAAAACCACTGAGTGCATTAACTTGCTGAAACTAAATTTCTCATCAAACTTATCCCTTTGTCCTCTGGTACTACACCCAGATTAAATAATCTCTGCATGAAAATTACCAACATCATGTAAGTTGAAGCTTGGTATAAAGAGACTGTATAGATAAAATTCCTAGAAATTGTTAGCTTAATATTATAAACACTATTGTCACCTTGGTTTCTGGAACGTCACCTTCAATAAGAACTTTGCAATTCATTTTTTGTTTACATATGAACTTCTCTTGTTCTCACTTCTCTCATATCACTGTTCTTTCAGAACCAATATTACATTGTATGCATACATGTATAACTGGTTGCAACCAAATTATACTTTAAGTATAACTGGCATCAGCAGTTCATGGGATTTCAGCAATAATGAACCATGTATCACATACTCACATAAATTGCCAGCACATTCAGATCACCTAAACGCCTTCAAATTTAAACAACAGATAAGTTATATATAAATGTATATTGTGTCGATATATTAAAAATAATGCAACTTGTTTGTCTATATGTATACATTAACAAAATTGTATGTGAGCCATCACAGCAACTGTAGCCAAACTCCAGTTCACATAATGCACCATAAAATCATCACATTCAGTATTATTAAACTGTTAAACAATAAAAACATGAATATGTTTCCCCTATTAAATTCCTTACTTCAGTGTATTAAAGGTTGGTCTCCAATTAAGCCATGTAAATCTAACCAACTTTTGTTTCTTTCATTTTGTACTTACCTGTACACCGTTTCCATTCTATGATTGTAATTACAATTACACATTATAAATTTTTGGTCAGTCTCCTGGAGATATCAAAATCAGACAAACATACAAACACACAGGTATTCCCATTACTACATTATTGTTTTCAGATCATGTCTGCCAGCAACACTGATCACACATTGCTGTAAGATTTGAAAGGAAGAACTTACAGACTTCAAGGTGAATTGTAAATATGACTAAATGTTGGGAACAACATTTTATAACAATCACAAATACAGTGGAACCCCACAATAACTGTCACCTGTGACCCCTGCTAGAAATGACGTTAATTTGGAAATGACTGCAATAGGACACATTCATATTGACTGAAGCCCTGTGCTGCCCCCTATCCCACTGCAAGGAACTTGACAAGAAGGATGGCATATCAGTGTAATAAGCCTGGCCAAGCATGTTTCTCTCATAAAAGTAACAACTCAGGAAGACAAAAAAATTACGGGAAATTATTCACTTACCTCCATAGCAAGCAGGATACTTGAAATATTTAGAAATTGTCATTAGTTTGGTAAAAAAATGCATTATTTCCAGGTAGTTAGGTACTATTCCCTGCTTATTTGCCCTCATCATGGTGGACACAATTAGTTATGTTGCCTAGCAACCCAGGATGGCTGAGCAAGTCCACAGTTGACAATTGTCAAGATGAGCATGTCCTATTCTGTAACTTAAAAGAATGTTGCCAGATTTAAAATCGCTCAGACTTAAAAGTGACCTCAATAGAGGGACAACTATTCTTGTGGTGTGACCAGTACTAGGCAGGGTTCCACTGTTCATACAAACAAAAGTTTTGTTCAATTCTTGCATAAACCGGTGGTGTAATAATAAAAAGCATTCAGTGAATATATATGCCAGTCAAATAGATGTAATGATCCACAGAGCATAATATCATGTTTTGGGATGTTATATAGGTGTTTACTGTTGAACAATAAAGAGAATAACAACATATCTTTAAAAGGTAACAGACTGATAAATTTCTTTTACTGTATATAAAATACCCTTCCACAAAATTCAGTGTTATCCTTCACAAGTTTGTGTATTATACTTGAAAAATTAAATATTCATTCAACAGTTACTGCTATGGGAAAAATCCTGAATACAAACACTGTTAAACATGAATAATGTTAATCAGCATATACGTGTTTTAAAAAACTGATAGGTTTATCAACTTCTTCAAAAATTGCTGGAACATTTAGAATGCAAATAAAATATCTATAAATATACTGTGGAACACAAGTCTCAAAATATGCATAAAGGCTGTCCTATCCTTTAAAATGAATTCAATGTACACATTACCAGATTATGACAGCAATAGTATCTGAAGATATTCTAAAGTACCGGTATTATGTCATAGAAGTCCTTTTATTGCCCAGTGATTTAGCATAATAAACAACTTGGCTACAGAGTTCTAATGTAACATTTTAGAAACAAATTTTTACTGTGTATTTCAATCTTTTACATCTGGATTCATCATTAATTTCAACCAATATTCCTCCCTCAAAATTCTAAATTGTTCAAGAGAAATACCTTTAAGCAGTATGGTATTGTTTTTCCTTTTAATAGCTATGAATGTACAGTACAGCCCCACTGCCCTTGAAAACTCCAGGTCAACAGGTTTCTCCTTAAGATATTTCAGCCATTACACATGGCTAAAAAGTTCTGGTAAAACTGTTGGTGTGGGTTTGGGATGTTTCAGGATCCATGTATAGATTGTATTCAGTGTTGAAACAAAATTCCTTTCGCGTTCTGTTACAATGTGCATCTGATGACAATTTAAAATGAAGAAAATAGTGATACAAACATGACTGGAAGGAATCTTCAGAACTTTCTATCTGCAAGTCATATTTCCTAGACAAGTCAAACTTCATCCCTGTAGATAACAATTTCAAAGATACTATCCTGAGAGCTATACATCCGTTTGGCACAATACAAAAATCTGTTGTTACAACTTGAGTTGGATGGACAGATACACAAGACATATACAGTGAAACCTCATTATAACCACACTCAGATATCTGATATATTCAATCTAGTGACACAGATTTTCATGGGAAAAGGTTTATTTTCTTCATTATTTGACATATTGAGTTATCTGACACATTTCTGAGGGAACAGATGGTGTCATTATAATGAGATTTCACTGTACATACATGCAATGTATGTTTTCATTTGTCTCACAACACTCACTCTCCTAGTCTACATCTATGTTCTTCCCAATCTTGTATGCAGAATCAGCTAAATTTTGTTCTTTCAATGATGAAATAAGTTATAATTACCAACCGTTTTATGGGATCAGCCACAATTGTTCTATGGATCTGCCACCAAATGTTCTATTGGATCAGCCAGCAATTGTTCTATGGGATCAGCCACTAGTTGTTCTATGGGATCAGCCACCAATTGTTCTATGGGATCAGCCAACAGTTGTTCTATGGAGCTGCTTCCAGTTCTCTACCTTTGTCAGACCTGCCCGTGACACACATGTATCCATGCTCAGTTCAGCAGATTTTTTCTTAGCTTTTCTTGTTCTGATGGACTGAACCCAATGTACTCCAAATAGCCACTTATTGATCCATACCTGAAAATTGATAAAGCGCAGAGAAATATGTTTATTAAAAAAAAAAAATCAAAGTTCTGAAAAATTAGGTCCAGGGACTCATTAAAGCAAGAAAATATAGCATTGTGGTTTTTTCAGGTCCAGGGACTCATTAAAGCAAGAAAATATAGCATTGTGGTTTTTTCAGGTCCAGGGACTCATTAAAGCAAGAAAATATAGCATTGTGGTTTTTTCAGGTCCAGGGACTCATTAAAGCAAGAAAATATAGCATTGTGGTCTCATTGAAAAAATCCATCAACAGAAGTATCCAATTTATCAATTTTGAAGAAAAGTATCACTGCGGTCTGCCCCACATCTGTTCTTGTATTTGACACATTGAGATACAGTCAAACATCATTTACAAATTCCCTGCCAGTCCCATAAAAAGTATTTCTGGAAGAGAGTCAAACTTTTTAAAGACTTACTCCTCTTCAATGTAATCAAGAAGTTGCAGCATAGTCTCTGCCTTGGCTGTGATGAAAGTTTCACTCATGTGGAATTTTGTCACAATCTCATCATACACTCTGCCCTTCATCGGTGCCAAGTCAGTCTAAAATCATAATTGTTTTATGCATATCACCTAAAAGACTACTATGATGTACTAAGACATATGAATTTCTGGCTTTCATGCAATCACCACGTTCATGTACAGCTGGGCCAGAATTTTGCAAAATTTTGCGAGAATCTATATGGGTTTTTGTCAATTAGTTTTCTTTTTAAAGAAAGACAAGTTTAGGAGAATCTTTACGAGAATGGATTCTCGGATTCTCGCCAAAAGTCTGGCCCTGTACAGATGCTGATTGAGTTTACAGTCCAGAACTGTCAGGCCCCTTTAATAGTCAACAATATTGAAACAAAAGTGTATACAAGTGCAAACAAAATAACCCACTTAACCTATTATCAAAGATAAGAACTTGCAGAGTGGCCCCTGTACTTTATATTTGTCAATGAAGGTAAAAATCATTACAGACAGCATTACATACTTTGGCCATCCAAGTCCTTTTTATGTAATGACACTGGTAGTTATTCCTTCAGAATCACAAAGCAATTATTGCAGGTTGAATACTATTCTCTGATTTATGTCACTTCAACATCACATGAGAAATGCAGTCTTGTTTTCAGGTGGAGCTGTTTTGATCAAATTATTATGCCTGCTGCAAGAGAGAATCACCTGTTCAACTTAAAAAGTAACACTCACATTGACATCACATGTCCATAATCAAGAACATTAAGGTTGGGCCAATACACTTTACTCAAGATGTAATACATATAAACATCTTGCAACATGATACGCACAATGATGCAGTTAACTTCCCTGTTTTCATTGGGGACTCAACTGTTTACATACATATCAAGTCCCTAAGTAATAGATTATTAAACCAGTCACCACTGTAACCTCAAATTCACACTTGCGAAATAAGTAAAAATTCACAACCTTCATCTCATGACAAATAACATTCAACAATCAGTTTCAATCTGTTGCACCATACAGATGAGTATCACAATAAATCAAGACTTGTATGAACTTGCAGAACCCTAATGTGCTTGAGGAACATTAAAATTCTTGTTCCTCATTTCAATACGTATCTAATGAACTTCTTTGTGAAAATAAGAACCATTATATTCAGCCAGGAAGATGTAATTGCAAATCCTTGTAGACATGCAACGGTTAATTAGAGACCAGTTGGTGCTGTCACCTTGTGCTTAAAATGATAACTAAATTGTGATTGAAATGCTCCGACCCCATCTGACTGAATCCTTTCCCCCCTAATTAAGATGGAAGTCAACACATTTTTCTTGGCATGGGTTCAGCACTAAGGGCCCAACCAATGCCATGGAAAGCTGTTGGCTTGGGCCATGAGATCTTGATAAGTCTCATCTATAATTCTTAGTCAAATTGATTTTCATTACTGTTGAAATTAGTTGAAAACGCCAAATGAGACATTTGACCACCATCCAGTTTTGGTTGGTTTAAGGTAAGGAAGAGTTAATATGGCAAGTTTAAAAGTACTTACACACAAGTAAAGAGGAGGACTGGGTGAACAGCTCAGGCTCAGCTGACCTAAATGTATCAACTCTGCAAGTTGTCAGTGATGCTACATGTAACTACACCCCACCTAAAAGTTTTATATTGGGCACACTTATCTAGTAAGTGTACTTGTAAGTTGAAATATACCCAAGTAACTGATGTAAGTTTGATACCCAGTTTGGAAGACGGTAGCAAATATCACAAAAAAAACAAACAAACAAACAAACAAACAAAAATCACATAAATATTCATTAAAAACATAGAAAAAAATCATAATGCCACCTGTTGAGTAAACTGAGAACTAGGACCCAGAAAAAAAGTGTTCCTCTGCAATTTCAAAACAATTGGCTGAGCAGTTTCAGAGAAAATTTTTACCCCTGCTACACTTTCCATCATTGGGGCTTCATAGACCACATCTGAGTTCGACTGTTCCACACAGTTCAGTTTTGTGAACTGTAGTAGCAAGACAGCCACTGCCACTGAGGCATATACATGCAGGGAATTTTGAAAACAGCTCGCATAAATAAGGCACTACATTTGGAATGGACTGGCACCTGAAAATAATAATTTGCACATCCTTACCTCAGACCTAGCATAATCCTGGGCAATGAACTCTTTGGACTTGCCCAGACAAGCCAACACCAAAGACGTGACAATCCCTGTCCGATCTTTCCCATGTGCACAGTTCAGCATGGCAGGGACATTCTCAGGATCTGTGAGCAACTTCAGTGCTGCAAAACACAACCGATAAAGACCAATCCTGTTTAAGCCTTTCCTCCTTAACCTGGCCAAAACTAGCTGGTGGTCAAATGTGGACCACCAAGTTTCAGCTACAGCAGTGCTATCCAGTGACCAACTTGTTTGACACTTCCACACGGAACATATCCACCAAGTTTCAGCTTAATCTGAGTGACCATTCTAGAAAAGTTGAAAAATATCAAAAACATGCAAAAAAATCATTTGAAAGAAATAGAAAAAAAATTCAGCTTCACTATGTCTTCATTGATAGTGGGACTATTTTAACTTTAAATCTTGAATTTCTTCAGAGCAAACTGCTGCTGAAAGTATGGTACATCTGAAGAAGGATATACAGAACTTGTTGCATGTATTGAAATCATGTTAATAAGAGGCATTTCACATTTTTAAGTTGAATACCATAAAAAAATTTACTGTCAGATCAACACACAATTCCAAGATCTATTTTTACAGTAAAACTCTACAGTGAGGCACCCTTGGGACTGGGGGGGAGGCACTTGGTGAACTAGGGGACCCTAGGAGTGTTCCTGTGTGACACCAAGAAATTGGGTGAGCGGTTTCGGAGATTTTTTTATGATTTGCCCCCCCCCCCCCCCCAAATCATAAAAAAAAATTAAAAATCACTGGAGCATGACCAATTGAACAAAATATGTAGAAACCCACCCAAGGTACATTGGCATCAATTTTGAGGTAAATCTGGCCGATGGTTTGGAGAAATCGAAAATGTGAATTGTGAATGGACGGACAACTGAGAAACTAAAGGCTCAGTCTGACTAGCAAGTTAGCTGAGCTATACATAGATCAGTCAAGCCTTGCTGAACACTGTCAAATGTCTCAATTTTAACCAATCAGATATTTTACTAGTGATTCTATATTGTGAATCTAGTGTGTGTTACACTGTTTTGTATTGTACCAATGACAGAGAAGTCAAACTGACCTTTTTTTGTCAATAAAATGATTACTTAATACTGTACATGTCATGTTTGGATGTATTTGTCTTTAACTTTAAGGTATTTCTGGAAAACTGACCTGCACTTATTGCCGGTTGGCTGTATGTGATCATGTTTTTGTATTGCCCAAGCAGGCCCTCGTTGTTGAGTACATTCCGTGCAAAATATCTTATGAAGTAAATGTACCCTGTATTGAAGAGAACATCAAAAATCAAGAATAGGAGCGAAAACAACTGTTTGTACCATGGTGCCCGAGTGAAGATGGCCAGGACATAATGGATTTTGAAAAAATCAACCAAGAAATGGCGTCTGCTAATTTCATTAACCCCATACCGGTTTGCTAGATTCGCTTTACCGTTGGTATCACCACAGTCAGTTGTGCGATTTTCAGCTTCATCTTTGCCAACAGATTTAAGTGCTTTAAATTGCACTTGTTCGTTTGGCTTATATCTAAGTCGGAAAGGGGTTCTGACTTTAAATACGGAATACACAGCATCAAGCCTCTTATCACCGGGTGCGTCACGGTATTCCTTTGGCGAACGGAAGTCGATGATAGCTTTGACACCGAGCTCCTTAAATTGACCAATCTCTTCATCCGACAAGAAGTCGGGTCTGGACGACCTGTATAGCTTTGTGGTGATTTCTGTCGCGCTGTCATGGTCATCTATTGAGTCTAAAGGCCGAAAATTCGGCATGTTTACAAATTTTGTTTCCCATTCTCGACCTTGCACCACCATGTTGCATAAGCTGCACCGAATTATTTTGACGACTGTGATTGGCTGCCAGGGTGAAAATTTGGCACACATGTCAACATAACAGCATGGCTGACAGCGCAAGTACAGATTCCGACACCAGCCGTGGAACATCCCTTGTCTCAAAGAATCCTTCCAAGGAATCTTTTGCTCATGAAGATTCGGAATTACAGGTATGCATGAAATCTGTTCAAATTTATGTCAGCAAATTAATGATAAGGCTATACGCCTTCACCATAAGATTTTCCTTTGTGTGTATTGACTTGCTTGCACACGCTGACGTCTTCCGTGCATGCTAACAAAGAAACCTGCTCCTGCCCTGACCTGGCTGCATGGGCTGCATGACATTTGTTGGTTTCAAGACGATGTGGCTTGTTGAGCCCATTGGGATGCTGGGTTCGAGGGGTGGGATGCAAAGTAAACCCGGCTCAGCCTGTTTTGATGGAGTATTAATTTTACATCCGTCTGAAATAATATGTTCATGAAAGACAATATCAGCTCACATGCAGCCTGTGACAAGAGTCTATGTGTTTTCGGGCCTACGCTGGTTGTACATACCATATCCCTGGACCATATGAGTAATCCATGCCGCTAAAATAATCAACAATAGGCCACAAACACGATATCGATGGGTCTGAAATACGTTTAAAACATATATAATATTTTACATTGAAAATTATTATAAGTAGGCCTATAATGGGCCACGGCTGTGCCAGCGGTACACACTTTCAGCACGGCAGGTGTTAGCTATAGGCTACGGAAATCAACAATACATATATGATCAGAAGCCAACAGATTAAATCCAGAGTCAGAGACAATGACATACAGGGACAAGCAAAACAGCACATGATTGTTGTATATAAATGTGACCACATGGTTTGAGGTTCTTGCTTGGTCTGCATTCACACATTTTATTTGTGACTTTGTCATGATGTATATTCCAATCATGAACTGGCAAATAATTATGTTATTGTCATTCAGCCTTGGTCAGTGTTAACTGTGTACCCTGATTATTTATCCTGTTTATTTGCTCCGTCATCACAGTTAGGTATGGCTTCACTCTAGCTGCCTAGCATTAGGACAAGCAGATAGACTACTTCAAAATCATCAAAGGTCAAGGCTTTCTGTAACTCAGAAACCCCATGGAATAAACTCCCAAAATGGGCAAGAGATGGTCCTAAATTATCTATTTTTAAATCTAGTTCAGCATGGCATGTTTAAAAGCATCTAGTGACTGAGTGCATGACAAACGGCCCTGATTGCATGAAGTTGTGTTGCATGTGATTTGAACCATGTGTGTCAAACAAACTTCAACCAGATCTGACATGATTAAAGTCATCTAAAAAGGAAATTTTTTCCTGGCGTTGAATTATTTGTATGGATGGGATGGGGGAGCATTATTGATGACCTGGCATCCTGGTGTTGATTTATGCCAAATATGTATATATACATGCAATTTGATGCACTTTGGCACTGGGCTTCAGAGTTGGTTCGAACGTGTTTGTTCCCAGCCTTTCATTCACAAAGTTCTCTTATGAATTATTATGGTTCTTGTATTGAATTTGAAAGTGCTCATACCAACTTTTCAAATCTACTGGCTGGTCAATATCAGTAATTATTTAACTTACTATGGACTCTAAGCCAATCATCTGTGATTGTCCATACAGCCTATGAGCCCAGGGACCACTAGTGCCATGTAGCCAATTAGCCAAATGCCAATGTTTTTTTTTTGTTTTCTTTTGTTTTCATGTGGGTTAAACAAATTTGCAAATGGCTAATTTGTTTTAACATGGATTATGTGAGAGTTAGAGGTCAAATTCTGCAGTGATTACTGTTTTATATTTGGATTTGGCTACAAATTTAGAAGGCCCAGATCTGTTCTGTGAACCCCAATGATACAAATTTATTTTAAATCTAATTATTTTCCTTGTATTGTGATAGTTTATATTTATCAGTTAGAGACTGAGGGCCCTAGTGGATGTTGCCTTAATAGCCTGATGGTCTGTCAATGGAGTGTTCTCTCAAAAAAGGTACTACACTTACCAAAATTTTTACTTTGCTGCAAATTTGCCGATGGTTTAAAGACAGTTATCCACAAAGTGATTCCCTTGAAGTTCACAAGTTCACAGGCACATTGTTTCATTGTTGAAACCTTTTTCTTTTTTTGTGTGCTTTTTGTGTGTATGTGTGCCAACAGAGACATATTGCTTTTCAATGTTTTCTTTCTTTCTTTCTTTCTTTCTTTCTTTCTTTCTTTCTTTCTTTCTTTCTTTCTTTCTTTCTTTCTTTCTTTCTTTCTTTCTAAGTTAAAAATTTGTCTGACATTTCATTTGAAAACTATTTTATGCAGAAACACCATACTTTGCATGATCATACTTCCATGCATGAAGTCTTGAGTTTTTGTAAAGGGGTTCAACGGTTTTGAATATTATGCAAATTAGGGCCCTTTGAAAATTGAAATCATGAATATCTCCAAAACTTTTTTAGGTACAGGAAACCAATCCAACTTCAATTAATATGTTTGTAACATTTCGCATTTTTGTAATTTGCATGTGACCTCTAAAGGTCAAAGTCATTTGGACCTTTGGAATTTTCATCTAGCGATAACTCTGTCAATTTCAATCCAATTTTAATCTTGCTGGACCCAAATTATAGGTATTGCAACAGTGCATATTTTTATAATTTGCATGTGACCTCTGAAGGTCAACGGTCAATGTCACTTGGATGTTTGGCATTTTCATCTAACCATAACTGTCAATTTTCATTCAAGTTCAGTCATGTCGGGCTCAAATTGTAGATATTGCAACACAGCACATTTTTTTTAATTTACATTAAATTAGAGGTCAAGGTCATGTGGACTTTGAAAATTTCTGTCTAGCCATAAGCTTAATGGAACGTTTAATATCCAAAGTCAAAGTTGTAGCATTTAATACTTACAACTTTTGACAGCACACAGATGGATTTACTTTGAAGCAAATATTCTTTTTTAGTTGTTTTTGTTTTTTCCCTACACCACCATCACCCCCACACCGAGGGATAGGGAGAACAGGTAACATATTCGCAAGTCGGGCTGCAAAGGACCTGCTTGTGAGGGTCCCGAGTGCTTGGCACCACCTAACACCTAAGGTGATGACCTGAGGTTCCTTGGATGCTGATCCAAGATTCTTGGCAGTTTTGGAGGCAACGGCCAAGAACCAACAGTTGCAAGTGGATCTAATTCGGCAAATGTACCCCATCTATGCTGGCTACATCAGATCCCAGTCTGAAGAGGCAGGCAAAGCGCCATCTAGATCTGTCGGCCCCAGACCTCTTGGTCAGAGCACTCAAAACCCAAGGCAACCTCGGTGAAGCCACGATGGGTCCCCATCTGAGCATCCCAGAACCCTGGCCAATTCTCAGAGCTGCTGGGTCCAACACCTCTGGTCACACGTCAGGGTATCCCTTAGCACCAGAACTCCGGCTGATTCCACAAGATCCCAGATCAAGGACCTTGGGTCGAAAGTCTAGGTATTTTGGAGCACTGGAGAGGGTACCTAAGCCTGTGGTGGTGCCTAGCTCCAGTGAGCTAAAAGGCCCTTTAGCGCCTATGGTTGTGGCCCCTACCATGACCCAAGTGCCAACTCTGGCACCTCCAACCTCTGAGTTAGCAGCGCTGGTTGCTGGCCGAGTAGCTTGAGATTCCACTGCACCCTTCCGTCAAGCCAGTTACCCTGCTGGCCTCCTTGGACAGGCAAGCCGAACATGAGCTCTGTGAAGACAGAGACTTTGTCTTCCTTGTTTTCCTTCCTCCCCCCCCCCCCCCCCCCCGTACTCCCACCATGTTGGAGTCGCCACAGTTGTGACAGACATGCTTCTGTCACAAGCAACTGCCCCATCTGCTTTGGACAAACAGCTGTTCCATGAGGCTTTGGGGCCTCTGACCCCAATGCCTGGTGACAAGTCTTTGGATGTTGGCACTGAGGAGGAGGTGGAGCTGCAGCACTAACTTTCAGATCTGTCCGTCAGTAGGCCCAAGTTACTGGCTAGCAGCCGGCACCCATGCCAAGGTTGCTGTGTTCTGCAGAGCCCTGTAGCATACCTGGTGGAAATATACCCACTTCTGCCCCCATGGATACTACTGTGGCACCAACTCAGGGCTTTGAGTGTATCAAAGCTCTTATTCTGAGCCCAGTGGTGGACCATGCAATCTGTGTTTGCTCAGCCAGAGGAGAGGGGCCATTGCAATGTACTGCCAAGACTTGTCCTTGGGAGACACATGACATAAATCCTTGAACCCTATGTTACTGAGTTTTATAACCAGCTGACTGGTAGGATTTGGGGTTCCTGTGGAGCTGGCAAAAGGATTATGCTGTTACTCCCTCCTTCCAATACATGGTCGAGAGGTAACATTGCATAACTAATATGTGAAATTTTTAGTAATAAGTTTCGGTATTAGTGAGTGTTTTCCTTCCTCTCGACCATCAGAGAAGCCCACCCAACCTCCCCACTTCCACTCCACAGTTGACATCCACTAACCCATCACAAGGAGGAAGGAAGAAGAAGGTAGTAGGAAAAGCAGGTGGTGGAAGCCAAAAGGACAGATTTTTAAGTGAGTTGGGCAGTATTCCCACTGAACAGTTATTATTTCAGAGGAGTACGTGTCATAATGACGAGAGTGCATGCTACAAGAAACGTATTGCAGGTAAAAAAAGCAATACATTTTTGGAATTGAATTCACTTATATTTTTCAGGGTTCATGCCTGGCATGGAAACTGATTAAGTGTTGTAAATTGAGTCATGTACATCAACTTACATTATGCCGACAGTGATATCATGCTAGATATGACAGACGACTTGGAAAGATTCTAGGAATACAGTGAAACCTGTTTTGAGAGACCACTGTCATGAAAGACCACCTGTCTTTTAAGACCATATTTTCAAAGTCTGATTTGTTATCTTTCCCATGTTATTGCACCTCCATTGAGAGACACCTGCCTTATGTGACCACTTTTTAGCCTGCCCTAGGGGTGGTCTCTCAAAACAGGTTTCACTGTACACGTCTGTACATACCAAGTCCTCTGGTCATCTGCACAAATCCAGCTGGAACAATACCTTAGTTTGGGCTGTTCAGGGGAAGGTGCCAACAACAACTTTTTCTACAACACACATACTGCCTGTAGGTCATGCTACACTGCACTACACTATAGCGATGATATTGTGTGAAAAGTGTTCAGTATGTGTTTACTTGTTATTTAATAGTGAAGGAAGACCATAATCCACACTTTTCACAAAAAGAATGGATTATGTGATATAATCAACACTTTTTCCGGCTCCCTATTGGTCGTTCCTACCACCCATGTTACAAATTAATGTTTCACATGATGATGGCTCTCCATATGGGGTAGTCAAAGGCTGTATATGGGTGACCTTGACCTAATTTCAACATAAATGGTTGTGTTCACTGATTTTATTGTACATTTGAAAATTCAAAAGCTACAGTGAAACTTCATTATTATAATTACACTCAAATGTCCAATATATTCACTTAAGGACATGTTTTTGTGTGCATAAGGATATGGCAAGTTAACATTGGCTTTAGTGATGAGGGACACTTTTCTTTTGATAAATTTCTAAATACACTTAAAAAGTTGATAAAGTATACGTTTTTGGAACGCAAACAATATAAAGATTAGGGTTGGGTATCGTTACTATTTTCTGTATCATGATACTTTTCGATATGGAGCCATGTATCACAATATGTATCATGATATATCATGAGAGTGTATGAAGTGATCACCTTTGAATTAAGGTGGAAGTTGTGAAGCTAGTGCACAGTGAGACTGGCAACTTTGCATCGCAATTACCCATTTAATTTTTTCACAAGAACATTAAACCTATATATTTTCTGATTACTACATATCCATAGATTTATATCCATAGAGTTTTTTTGCAGGATTGGAATTTTTTGAGATTTTATACCATTATTTCTGACATGGTAGGATTTTCACATTTTTCGCGCAGAAGTCACACAAAATTGTTTTTTTCCAATTGAAATCAGAATAAATTTAAAATATATATCCATCTCTAGGATCGAATTCAATGGTTAGTCCTGAAATGGCATAAATAAAAAGTTATAAAATTTTTAATTTAGGTCTGACAGGTTGTTCATTTTCCTTCCATAAATTGCTCCAAAAGTCATGGAAGGGGTTGTCAGAAAAAAAAATCCTGGGAACCGTTCCTGGATATGATATTTTTCTTTTAATGTCCATTGATTTTAATCTGATAGGGCAATTTGTATGTTTGTGAGGCGAGACAGAAATTGCACAGGTTGAGCAAAAAACAGTTCCGAGAAAATCACATTGAAAGAAAAAGTTGCCAATTCTTACACATTTAAGGCTGTAATATGACACATACTCATTTCTTCTGTCCTGTGTTTTAATTATTGTGTGAAATAAACTTGTAGCTTTACCTCTGTGATGTTGTCATTAAACAAAAGTATATTTTGTAGCTTAAATCTCGACTTTTTTAACTTGGGAACACCACACTTGGCTCTTCGGGTGTGGGTTCACATGTGGCTTTCCATATTTGGGGACCAGTAAGTGGATTGGGCTAATTTGTTTTTACATCAATAGAGAATTTCAAAGAAATCAGCACAATGGTAGTGATTAGTCTGAACTGGCCCATTCTTAGCTCCACGGCTAATGGTTTCCTGTCAGTGACCCTTGTCAATAGCTCAATTGGTTTCCAGCAGTCATGGACTAATGACTGTGCAAACAGTGACATGGTTCATTATCATGCCTATGCAAACAAAGCCATGTGTCCATCACTGTTTAAACTTTTCATTGTAAACAAAAGTCTGGAGATCAATTATCTCATATAAATTTTATGTTCACACATCTGAGATTTTGGGAGCATGTAGTTTAAGTATCAGACTATCCAAAAATATGAAAAAGTGATTAGAGGTTATCTGAAGGTGCGGCTTCAGACCTTCCACCTTAACAAACCCCTGTGGTGCAGCCAAGCATCCTGCAGTGAAGACTCATTACACCTTCTGTTCCCATCACAAAAGGTGTCAGATAACTGAACATGCCAGATAACATAATACATGTATGTCAGAAAATTGAATCAAATAATAAAGGAAAAGAACTTTATGTCCTTCAAATCTTGTATCATGAAATGAATAGGGTGTATGAAAATCTAGGTCCCTTTCAATATTGGTGGTGCCACCTACAATATTATGTAATATAGGGGTCGAAATGTGGAAATCTTGTGAACACTCTAGCATTTTTACTGTTTGGTTGATTTTCATCAAATTTGGTTGGATTGTGGGGGAGGTCAAAATCTAAGTTGCTAATGATATTAGCAGCACCACCTGTAATTTGACGGAAGTTATGAGCCAAAATGTGTTTTAAGAAATAAAATTCCATATCTT
Organism: Hermodice carunculata; assembly: GCA_964020975.1. Classification (NCBI taxonomy): domain Eukaryota; kingdom Metazoa; phylum Annelida; class Polychaeta; order Eunicida; family Amphinomidae; genus Hermodice; species Hermodice carunculata. The sequence goes on along the minus strand of OZ026620.1, from coordinate 41,626,752 downwards.
GAAAAGTAATTGGATTAGACTTGTCCAATTTATAGGATACATAAATCATGTCCAATGCTAGAATGTTATATAATATCAGTGATTTTGACCTATTTTTGTGAGGTCACCATGCCTGTAAAGTTGAGAGAGGTGATCCTGTAATAGCAGGGTGTAGCTTGGACATCAATTGCACTGTCAGCATAGCACCAGGCCCATGGGCCTCTTGTATCATATAATCTAGGTGACCTTGATCTTCTGTCCCAAGGTCACCGGGGACATAAAGTTAAGGACTCACTCATTGTTGTCTTGGCACATGCAACAATATCCATCACAGGAATTGCACAAATAAGCTGTGATTACATGTGGAGTGATGTGCCATCAGGACAAATGAGACACTAAAATCACATAAGCTCTGTATGTTCAGAAGTCACTTGAGGACTCGTAACTTTGAAATGAAGATAGCCATGGTGCCAGCAGAGCATTATGCCCATGGGCCTCTTGTTTAAGTGTGTTGAAGCTTCAGCCTCATGTAGATTTCAGGACATTGCTTTCAAAAGTGAATGCGCAATAATTAATTAATAAATTTGTGAAATCATGGTTTATACTGATCCTGTAACTGTTCTGGGATAGTACTAGCCATTAGCTAATAAGCCATAGGCTGATGAATGTGTAATTTTGGGCTAAAAGAATTTACATGCTTTTAGCCAATTTTTGAAGCACTGTCACTTCAACATCAGTTCTACTCTTCTGTCATCAAACTGCCACCTACAGTATAAGATGTAAAATGTTTGAAAATGTGAGCTGACTTTGACTAATGAAAGTTTGGCTATAAGATGTACATGATTTTAGACAAGTTGGCTGACACAATCAAATCCCAAGTGCAAACCCAGGGACTGTCTGTTGTCTGAAATATTTCAACTGACTGGTGACAGTGCAATGAAAGAAATTCTTAAGTTTGGAAGCTTTCAGATATATTTACTGTACATTGTAGAGCACTTGACATGTGAATGAAGTGTTCATGGATACCCAGAGTCACTGCCAATGTGTCATTCATGTATACCACATACCCTTAAATGAAATTTCTGGGTTAATTTTTTGGCTAACAAGATACTAGACATCTCATCCTAAAGGAATATTCGAAGTGCATTTGGTTGTTTATGAAATTACATTCAGAAATTGCTTGGGAGTAATGCAACACGGCTTGTTCCATGTGATAATCAAACATTTTGTGGTGTATTTTGGAAATTCAGCATGATTTGAATAAAATATATGCGGTGAGAATATGTACATCCAGTATATATACATATATATTTTCTAGTAATAATGTCCACAAAAAGCTTGACTGAATCATACAATGTGTACATAAGGGTAAAAACTGTAGTCCCTCGTCTGAGAGACCACCGGCCAGTTAAGAACACATTCACCAGGTCCCCAAGTCTTATCTGTTTCATGTCCTTATTTTACTACAGTATCTCCACTAAGAGACCACCTGCTTGATGTGACCACCTTTATGCCTACCCCAGAGGGTGGTATCTCAAAAGGAGAGATTGACTATACTGATTTTGCTATGTCAGTTCACAGCTGTATAAGCTACTTTACTTTGTGGAGGTTACATGAGGGTCAGACTTAACCCTTCCTGTGCCAGAGTTTTGTTTTCCCACATGTTTATCTATAATTAAGATGAGGTTGAATATATGTGTTCTCCACAGAAAGACCTTCCGTATTTCATGCAGTCACATGCCTTATGTAAGGTCAGCAGTTTCTGCATTGTCCGCCAAATTGCATGCCTCAGCAGTCAGAAGGGCAGCCTTGGCATTACCCACCAAACAATGCAAAAACTGCAGACCGTAAGACCGTTACCTTTAGTGCTGTACGACAGGAGTTAAATAGCAGCCGTTTTACAGCGTGTTCACACATTGTCACAAACAACATACCCACTTTCCTGATCACTGTATGAACTGTACAGGTACAAATGGCCCGTCATGGCAGGATGAACCTCTTGCTGTTTTTACTGTCATGTTTTTGTGTGTGGTAATAACAGCTGGCTCAGGGTACACACATGCAAATTTTTCTGGAACCACAGTGGAGTTTTGTACCTAGCTAGGGTCTGATCATGCAATTGACTTTCAAATTTTCTGGGAAACAAGTGCACCTTAATGAAAATCAGAGAAAAATAGGCATGTATCAGCAAGGCCAATGGTGCACTGCAAAGTATCTATGATGGGAGGCTCTTAAAATGACATAGGCTACATGTATTGTGTGACATCAAGTGCGCTGTATGTATTTTAAATAATATGCCTTCACTCAGAGATGTAATAATGCTGAAGCACAAAAAGTGATGGGTGAAGTGGCATGATCGATATGGAAGGATACACCTAGAAATTTGTGTTTGCTGAAACGGGAGAGCGAGGAGCTGTATGTAACCTTGTATTTCCATAAAACAAGAGAGTGACCCGCTCGCATGACGTCATCACAAATGTAACTGTAGTAGCATAACCAAGTTAGGCGTATACTCTAATTGTCTCCAATGTCATAATAGCAGTTGAGCAGCTGAAAGCGTACGTAGACAACTAAACATGAGATGAACTTCATTAGGAAAGAAGAGAGAACACGCTGAGATGCTTACGTCAATTGTATGCATGGCTTCACCATCAATTGATTCAGGCTGCACCTGCTATCATAATATGATAAATACACAGGTCTGGCTTGTGGTTAGGGAGAGAGGGTTGTGTTACATGGTTTTATATTTTGCTGTTAAGGATGTTCAGTCAGACTTAATATCTATGAGAATATGTTGTGTGCCACTCATTCATTTACATACAATTATTCTAGATGCTTGTGTAGTTGGCATGGTTTGTTTACAACATTGATTCCGCAGTGGTACTGACAATGTAGAACGCTTCTAAAAAGAAAGAGTCCTTGATTAAAAGTCTTTCAAGAGAGTTAGGATGCCAAAGTTTTCTTTATTTGCTGATTTATCGACAGTTAACATGCTGAAGTCTTATCTACATGTGTTTCTCGATTGATCCACAAATTGATTCTATTTGTCACATGGGACCACTTTTCATATTTTGACTCGCAGAAATAGTATGAGTACTTGTGTTGCATAAATTAATATTATTATAACTACATGTAATCCACACTTATTCATATAAAGTAGTCCCTCTTATGAGAGACCATTCCATTGAGAGACCACATGCCTTTAAGACCACATTTGGTAGGTCTTTTCCATGTCATACATGTACCTCCCATGAAAGACCACCTGCATTATGTGACCACTTGTAGACCTGTGCTTGGGAAGGCCTCTCAAGAGAGGGACTACCATATATGATACACATGTTGTGTGTGTGTGTGTGTGCGTGCGTGCGTGTGTCTATACAGTATATTCAACTTACTGAGTTATATATATATGTATATATATATATATATATATATATATATATATATAGGTACATACATACATATGCATAGATGGACATCTGTATCTATCCTAAGCTTTGTTCTAATTTTCTACACATGTAATTTGTACCTAGTTTTCATTTTTGCAGTATATGCTACAATTTCTCAACATAATTAATAGATTATCTACATGTATACAGTATACATCATGTATATATGTATTAGGACATGCTGTGTTCTGTGGTTACGTCTTCCACCAAGAAAAAAAGCAAATGGCCAAGCACAACAGGTAATCTGTCATGGCAAAATATGCTTTCCTAGCCAAACTTCATGCATGTGGCAACTTGGACGAAATTTGCCATCTGAAAAGGCATGCATGGTCATGTTAACCAAACACTGAGCTTGATATGGGAGGAGTCATAGTATGCTTGGAATACATATTCCTTATTTCCACAAATGTCAGTTGCACCCTTGGTTTCCAGCGGCATGCCTGTATCATGGCAGACTGATTGACACCATGGCCTGGTCAGAGTCCGGCTCTGGAAAGGAAATTACAACACAATGTCCCACATTTAATATCATGGGAATTGCAGATTCTTATTCCTCATGAAAAGTGCTTTGATCCAAGTGCACGTGCAAACATCCGGAGAGTCAAGTCAGTGGTTATTGCCTGCCAGGTCATGCTGTAGCTGCCTCAAGACCACTGAGCTGGGCCTCACCAGTTACAGCACTTAGTCTGCATCTCATATAAGCCCCGCCTGACAACAGGCAGCCTCCTCCACGCAGGCCTTTATCTCCATGCAGCAAGTATAGCAAGTATGGGATTCCATTTCATTTTACCCCTCTAGAGACCACCCACAACACCCCCGTTAGGTCACATTTCCGGTGCAGTCAGGGTGGCCATATAACAGGGGGACCACTGGGGTATGGAATGAACTGAAAGTAACTTAACCCCTTTATCTGCAGAAATATGGAAGAAAAGATGCAGATGGTTTTTGGCTGCAGTGGCAAGATATAGGGGGTATCACTGTATCAGTTTTCATTCCATGTTATTTCAAATATTGTTTTGAAGTTGTTCGGGGGAGGGGGGGGGTCTGTACATGTACAAGTCCAAACATTTATGGTGTACATGTAACTGACAAAGCCACATGTTCCTGGTGTTTGTCCAGACTCCTATTATATTGAATAAATGGACACGCTTATAAGGTGGTCACTTGAACCATTTGCTTCAATGCTTTTTGACTAATTGCAACAGGAATAAAAAGGATTTGAATAAGAATTGTAGATGTCAGAGACCTATCAAGATAACATGTTCCAGGTCAACAGCTTTCCTTGACATGGGATGATTAGTTCCAAAGCCATATCAAGGAAATTTCTTTGACTCAGTCTAAACACAGCCTTAATTCAAGAAGAAAGAGTTAAACCATGTTAATGCAACTCAAAAAAGCCCCCCAAAACATGATTTTTAGCTCCGCTGGCTTTGTCAGTAGAACTTGTCTGATGGCCCTGCATCTATTGCCATCCATCCGTCATCAGTCCAACAATTCCATATTTTTTTTTCTTCTCAAAACTACATATGCATTGCAAGATCCACCTCAAATTTGGTGGGAATGTACCTTTAGACGGTTTATACCAAAATGGTTATGCTCCAAGTGCTTCTTTTTTAATTCTGATTTTTTTTTTCATTTTTTGACCAAATCTAAAAAATCTCATAAGCTGTTTGGTCAATTGCTTCAAATTGCATTGGGATATTTCTGAGGACTCATAGACCTCCATTGTTCAACAGTTGGCACCACAATTTTTTTCCGATTTTGGGCCCAGCTTACTTGTCAGTAGCTGAGCTTATCTTATGGTCCTTCGTCTGTCATTGTCCATCATCCATCGTCCGCCATCCGTCATCAACAATCGACTTCTACTCCAAAACTGTCAGCCAGATTGACTTCAAACTTGATGGCAATGTACCTTGGATGGGTCTTTACCACGTTTGTTCAAATGGTCAGGCTCCAGTGATTTTTTTATTTTTTTATGATTCTTTTTGTTTGTTCTTTTTTTACGGCAAATCTTCAAAAGTCTTCTCTGAAACCACTCACCTGATTGCTTTGATATATACACAGGAACACTCCTAGGGGCTCCTAGTTCCAAATTTGGTCACCAGGTGGCACTGTGATTGTTTTTCTAATTTTACATGGTTTGTGTGTGTGTGTGTGTGTGTTTGCTAATTTCGACTTCTTCTCCAGGACTGTTGCTCAGATTTAGCTGAAACTTTTTTTGGTAAATCTTTAAAAGAATTTAATAGGAAAGTTTAAGATGGGAATTTCTTGTAATGGTTATAGCTTTAATAATTTAATTCCAGATTTGTGTCAGACTTTCAGACTTTGTAGTTATGATGTACTTTTGATAAGTGTCTACCTATTTTGTCCTATCCCAAGTTCACAGAACCACAAGTGTGATTAATCTCTAGGACAGCTGAGCATGGGTTGTTCACACAGCCCTCTTGTTTAATCTTCTGCTCCAGAACTACCAGGCCAATTGCTTTGAGATTGGGTGGGGACACTTCTGGGGTTTCTAGACCTTAATTTCTTCAACTAGTGGCACTGCATTTTTTTCTATATTTCACAAATTTTGGTGAGTTTTTGCTGTGTTCAACAGCTTCACCAAAATATGATTCAGATTGTGCTGAAAGTAGTGATGGAAATGTACTGTGTGGAAACGCCATAGTTATTGACTGGGTTGTCATGCTCAAGATCCCCATTTCTTTAATTTTGGTGATTGTCAGTTTTAAAGTGCACACATTCCTATTGATTAATATGTACGTGCACAGATATACAGTAAAACCTGTGTTAAGTAGGCAGCCTTGGGACTGAGCAAAAGTGCCCACTTAAGACAGATGCCTACTTAGCAGAGGGTCAGCCCCCTGGGCCATATGGTAAAGTACAAGTACATGTATATGTGCATATTACTCTATAGGGGGTCTGTGCAGGGCATTCATTTAGAACAGATTAAAAACAACATCCTTCCGTTTATTTACCAGTAATTTCCTAGCTAAATGACAACTTCTGATGGAAAAAAAATATGCATTGGAAACACATATATCAGTGTTAAATGTCACTTGAAAAAGTCTGCGTGACTACATGTGTGTCCTTGTAATAAACAGTTTTCACACTGTATTTGTAAGCACTTGCAGAAGCATATCAGCACTGCTATGTCAGCTCACCATTTATATAATCAGTTATTTTACTCTGTCTTTGTGTGGTTTTCCTTGTTTCAACCAGGATTTTGTTCATTTCTGTCTCAAATTTAAGTGATCCGTAAGACATTTTAACAGTCATTCAGATCCCCCTTAACCAGGTAAATAGGTTTCAAAGGGATTAGTGGAGCAACATAATGCTGAGAAAACACAGTAGCACATGCTCTGTGCCTTTGCATCCTCCTGTTGGTAAGAAAAACTGCAGTTTGGCATATTATTGGGAGATTTTGAAGGGTAAAAAAAAAGAAAGCGATAAATTATGGTGCCCACTAATATAATTAAGCAAATAAAGGTATACCAAATGCCCTTTTAGGGTGCCCACTGCTCACATAAGACAGGTGCCCACTTAGCGGAGGGTCCATTAACATGGGACCTAATGGGGAAAAAAACGGGACCGGGCAAAAGTGCCCACTAAACACAGGTGCCCAATTAACAGAGGTGCCCACTCGGACAGGTTTTACTGTACATGCAAGTAATGGGGATTGCAATGGAAATGCACATATGAACTTCCAACTCCAAAACTATTGCCAAAACCCACTTCAAAATTGACAAGAATATACCTTGGCAGGGTCTCTGCATAATATTTTCTTTTTCTTTTTTTTTTTTTTTGGATTAAATTTTTGTGTGTTTTCTCAATTTTCAAATTCTGTTCCCAAACTATGTGTTGGATGCTCTTCAAACTTGGTAGAAATTGTATCATGACATGGTCTTCACGCATGCTACTGCTGATATTTAAAAAAAAAAATTATCAGAATTGGGTATTATCCATCAGGGTGTCATGTGGACATATTAGCATTGTTACTATTGGGGTAGCAACAAATCTGACATATCGACGTAATTATATCTTAGTGAACCCTTGGCCCATTTTTATTATTATACACTAATGGGAAAATAACAGTGGAGGTCCTTTTGATATTGTTAATTTTGACCTTGAGTGACCTTAAAAGGTCAAACTTACCTATTGACTTATAGCTTGGTAATATTGGATCCGGTCACTTTTCATTGGAAAAATAATGACTCAAGAACTGTGTGAGAGAAGTTTGATACTGCAAACAGTTGTCTCAAAGGAGGATGGCCTTGAAATCATTCTGAAGGTGCCATGACCACTTCAGTCTGTGCATTCAAGGTCAGTGGAGCACTAAAGAGCCACAGTCTCTTGTTCACCCAATGATATTCTCCTCTTGTTGACAGTCTATATCAGCAAAACAGAAAAGATACAAATATAGATGCGAAGAAAATTTGAAAATCTATAAAAGGCTAGCCTTTTTGCTTCTGTTAAAAAATAACATATGTTTCTCTTTTGCCGGGAATGATGGTAGGGCTGAAAAAAGCTGCAGTGAACAATATCTGTTCTCAATCCAACATATTGTGCCTTTCTTTGTTTTTGATGTGTGCATTTCATTCAGCTTCATCACCACAGGTATTTGTATTTTATATTTTCAGCATGAATTCCCGCCAGTTGTACCCATCAATGTTGGAGGGTTCCGGTTCATGACTCGTCTCTCAACTCTCACAAAATATGCAGACAGCATGCTGGCAGCCATGTTCAGTGGACGACACAGGCTGGACAAAGATCGGCAAGGTTATTACTTTATTGACAGCAATGGAACCTACTTTGGTGTTGTCCTCGACTTTTTACGCCATGAGACTTTACCACCCAATGACCTTGCTGTTGCCGTGTACAAGGAAGCTTGCTACTACAACATTAGCCCCCTGGTGGACCGAATGCACACCAATCCCGAAGTTGCCAAGCTGATAGTTAGCGAAGCACACAAAGCTCAGTTCCCTGACTACCAAGGCATCAAACAGAAAGTCATCCGCATTGCAATTGACAATGCGGCTGTCAACAAAATCGGGGAGGTTATCATACATGCATTTCGTAAAGAGTTTGTCCCAAAGGCTCTGTACTTTAACTTGAACCACGAATGTGTGGTGGACAATGCCCATGTACACGTGGGTCCATGGGATGCTATGGCAGATGAAGAGGCCTTCATCAAGTGTTTGGAAAATGACTTGAGTGATGATGGATTCAACATCAGGCCACACGAGCAGAAAAAGAGATGCAAATACTACAATGGCCAAGGATGTCCAAAGTGCATATACAAAATCACCTTCTTGTTTGAATGATACATTGACTACTTGATTGATATAACACATGCATAATAATAAAACTACATATTACATTGCAGAAAAGTATGGTGTACAGGGCTTGACATTAAGATTTTTCATTACCTGTCCATACGTACTGTATCAGCAAGTTTCGTGCAGGTACAGGACAAGTGTTGAGGCATCTGAATTTTCACCTGGCCCAGTCTTAATTTGTCTTTTGAGGAGCAATCATTAATGTCAAGCCCTGTGTAACATTATCAAACCATTGGATATGAGACAATGGCAAGTCACTATTCTTGTTTTAATTATTGGCCAAATTTTTACTTTTGACTGATTGTTTCATCATGTTATTTGTAATATGTCTATGTAGTATGTTGAAGACAACATTATACATTTTCATTATGAGTGTGTCAAATCAGGTCTGAGAGAGCCATGTTTAGCCCCATTTTGCACACTTGAATTCATCATTGTTTTTCCCCATTTCACAATTCATTTGGTCTGTAGTTGCCTCTGGAAACACAAGTTTCAAAACTGTCAAATATTTTGCAGCTAATTACACGACTTTCTGATCTATACGATGTGCAAGATGGAAAGGCATGCATTCTTGTAATTGTATAAATTGGTCAGAGTAGTGTTTCCACCAGTTGGAACAGATTTGCACTTAATTGGCCTGGATTAACAGATCTCCTGTGTTGAAGAGGGACTCCAGTGCAGGCAAGTATTCTATTGCCAGAAGAGGTTTACTTGTGACAGGTCTAAGAGCATTTAGTGTGAGCAAAGCCAATGCATTTAATTTTGGTGCACTTTAACCCTTTCCCCCTTAAACTGGCCAAAACCAGCTGGTGGTCAAATGTCGTCTGCTTCAGTGTTTTCAAATAATTTCAACAGTGATGAAAAACAATTTTGACTGAGAATTGGAGATGAGCCCTATGAGGATCACATGCTCCAGGTCAACAGCTTTCCTTGGCATGGATTGGGCACTTAGTGCCCGACCCATGCCAAGGAAAGCTGTTGACTCAGTTTTAATTTAAGGGGGAAAGGGTTAATTATGACTGATGGAAAGTATCAGAAAATGCTGTGTTTCCTGTTTTCTTTAATTACAAAAATTTCTAACCATTCCCTGAAAGTGGTTCAAACTTGCCTGGAGCAATGCTGACCATACTGGCTGTGGTAAAAGCTTTGGTTATGAAAGATTAATATAACCAAAGACAAAATTTATGATATTGTCCTGTTTTCATCCATCTTTATTTGTCGCCTGTCATTGATGAATGCCTACGTATATGAGGACCACTTATTGCATGACTGACTTGTTAATGCCACACTTTGGTACAAGTATCAATTTGCAATTTCTAAATGAATAAATTCTTCTGTGACTAACATAAACCATTAAGAACTACACTACAGCTCTGGTGAAGTGGAACACTCATGGTAGCCCCTAGTTTGAGGCTCGCCACACACTGGCATGAGAATAGCCAGGTGCATATTTTGCCACTGGGGCACGTTTGACTTCTGGTGTGCTACATGCTAACCCACCACCTCTCCCATCTGGCAAGTTGTGGCCAACAAACCAACAGATAATGTAGCAGAAATTGACCACGTGCAATTTGCATGAGATGCTTGCTAGGTGACTAGCTTGCATTTTTATCAGTTTCAAAGTCAGTCCATAGCCAGACGCAAGCATCACGAGCAAGGAATCCTGCATGCAAACATTGCTGGCCGTTTCTCGCGCTTGTGTATCAGCATGCTGCGAAGCTAGTATTTTGGTCCACTAAGCCAGAGCTGCGCTGCAGATCTTGATGAGCAGTTTTTCTGTCTCCTGTTTTGTTTACCATCAAAGTAAATGACAATTTTCTTGCTGTTTATATGGTAAGAATGAAGCTACATTTTAGTAGCACAATGAACATTGCATCTGGTGCAATATCATCTCCGAGGAACTTTTTATGTGTTCAATAATGTTACTTCATGACAAGTGAATTTGTATTTGTGTATCGTAAAGCAATATCATGACTTATGCATGTTATTGTACATGTATATGACCTTGTAAAGGTCATATAGAAATTGTTGTCCATTTTCATGCTTTTGAAAATGTACCTGAATCCAATGTACGTTCTTGGTTGCCTCGATTTTATTTTTAATTTGTTCCAGCAATGCATAAAAAGTAAGTGGCAGATGGTAACTGTAAATATGAAATGATGATAATTTTAGTTTATGATTGTATGATACTTGCCCACCGAAGTGTAGCTCATCCAGTCTTGAACACGAAAGACCAAAAATACATACACATGTTTGATATTAGGGGCTTTTTTTTTTATAAATGACATTATCAGGATAGGTGAAAGCAAACATGCATTAAACTGTATTTAACCTTTCCCTGTTACACTCACCAACACTGACTGATGGTCAAATGTAATCTGCATCAAAATCACTGTGTTAAACTTATTTCTACAGCAAAGAAACACAATTTCAATGAGAATTGCGACTGAGACCTGTCAAGGTGGCATGTCCCATGTCAAGAGCTTTCCTTGACAACCCATGCAAGCAAGGCTTTTGACTCTGTCTTAAATTTAGTCACACTTCAAGGAGAAAAGGATGAAAGGAGAATTCTTGAACAAGTGTGAATTGTCATTATTATTGAATTCAGTGTGTGTTATACAGGCATAAAAGGGCTTCTGGTCTTCTAAATAGCTGCAAGTTTCTAACAATAATTTACAGGGATCGGAAATTTTGTTTGCAATGTTTAGCTTATCATGCATTTGACAACAGTTATAAATTAAATAATCATACTACAAAAATGACAAATGGTAAGCATTTTGGAGTAATGTACACTGCATGCTAAAAAAAAAATGCCTGACAAAGATGTGCTGAAAGTATGCCTCACTTTGGGCAGTGGGGGGGGGGGGTGAATCTTATGACCAGTAGTGTATTCCTCCATATGAGCACCTGGAGTGCATGCGAAAGTAAAGAAATACAAGTCTCCACCATGGCCCTATATATTTTTAATTCATGCAGGTGAAATACTGTAACTACATGTAGTTTTTTTTTCTCTGATTCTAGAAAGATGAAATGGCCACTTATTAGAACATGGGTGTTCATTTGAAGGAATGTGGTATTTGGACGTGTTCCCTTTTGTAGTTCAGTTGTCTTGGCTAAAGTGGTGCTAATGTCCTAAAGCTAATGTTACTTTGGCAAAACAAATTCTGAAGTAGATTTTTGTTTGGATTTTATGATCAAAATATGTGCCTGCATGTACCATATGTGCCATTAATGGAAATGAAAATTCCAGATTGATGTCTCATTAACACTGGTCCATATTTTATTTGGTAGCATCTTGCAGAAGTTGTGTCAGAATCAAATCACGCCACAGCTGTCATGCTCCGCTGAAGGGACGAAAAGATAAACAAAGGTCCTAGTTCTTATGCTTCACTGGACAGACAAAAACAAAAAAAAAACCAAAACAAAAACAAACAAAAATTAGTGATCCACCCAGCTCTGTGTGGCCTGGCATTGTCCAGAGTGAAGATGGGTTGTTATGCTGTAACACCTGCATATGTCAACCCCCAGGCCCATGGATACAGTATTTGATCAATGTACAAGTAGTGGCTATTCAGAGTGCTGTCCACAGTGACAAGATCAGATCTGCCAGCAACAGTTTCGCTAACCTACACCATAATGTTACCAAGACATATAGACCCAAGACAGATTGTTCATTAAGAACAGACCAACATCCCACAGAGAAGGATCAGGAAACTGATCCAGACCATGTTAAAATGATGCTGCCAGTGTATGCAAGGTAATGATGGTTATACAGCATCGACAATCCTCTGGCTACAGTTTTACAATTTTTGCATGGACACCTTTTTTTATGTTTTTGGTGGTTGTTTGTTCAGGAGAGCATGACAGCTGTGATATGATTTTTAATGTTTTACAATATCTTCAAGATGTTTTATCAATAAGATAAGGACCTTTGTTTCTGAGATGTGAACTAATAATTTTTATTAATGGTACATACATGTATGATAAGTGTGTTGGAAGTTGGTTTGGTTTTTTTGGGGTGTGTGTGTGTGATTTTTGTTTTTTTGTTGTTTTTGTTTTGTTTTTGTTGGGTTTTTTTTTTTTTTTTTTTGTTTTTTTTCTTTTTGTTTTGTTTATTTTTTGAGATATATAGGTACAAATTACAGCTTACCATAAGATTTTGAATGTGCTAAAAAGAGAGACATGCAAACTTTTTTGGTTGAAAAATGACGTAAGTAAGATCCAAAGGTTTTATCCCAGGATCATGTGATTAAAACTAGAGTGCTAGGCTGAGTTGAGTATAATTAAACAAAAAATTCATGACCTCTGTAAGACATCAGTATATGGTATATTCTTTTGAATTGCTATGAATATAAGTATAAGAGTTGACATTTTTGATTGTGTATTTGTATATTTCAAACTGGTAACAAATTTTGCTTCAAATTACTATTTTTGTTTAATTTAGTGTTTGTCCAATAGCTATGCTGATTGATACAGTGGATTCAAGAAGACCATGAAAGGTTTTCTGGAACGGTGAAAGAGACACTTTCTCTTTAAAAGTTTACATCACTAATGTGTTACTGTAAATGCGTGTTAATACATATATGCTGTAGAATAGGAAATGTAGCTCAAAACAACGTGTTACAAATATAAAAACTGCTTTAGCTTGCACTATATATGCACAATAGAATGCAGAAGTTTGCCTCAACAGTTTGCTTCAGTTAGGATATTTTTAAACTGCTAAATAATGAACCACACACACGAGAATGTACAACTGTGTCAAAAGTTTGCATCCATAAAGTGAAGTGACATATTGAAATGGCTTGTGTTGGAACGGGTCAATTCTGCAGTAATTTTTATCCATCCGACCTATTGCAAAATGAACTAAGACATATCCAATGAACCCGTGCCTACTGCCCTTCAAGACAAACTGTTAGAGGTAGATCATCTTGTAGGACTCGTTCTCAAACCATATGCCTTACAATATGTCACTTGCCATGATTCTCTTACATAGCAGCTTACTTTGTACATGCAAACAGTTTTCAAATCCGTTAGTGTGTGTGTTTCCCCCAGTTGGGCTTTATCCCTCAATCAGTGAGGGTTGGGTCAATAATTGCTTCAATCTCCCAGTCTAACTTGCAAACAAATGTTAACTTTGATGATGTCGCTTGTGGAAAGGAAAAAAGTTGCTCTTTGAAATGCTTGCAGCATTTTAGTGCCTAAACCTTGAACTAAGCCTAGATATAAATAGTATTCATAATGAAATTGGTGCTGTGTTCACCTTGACCAAGGCAAAACAAATTTGACTTTGCTGGAAAAAAAATAATCAGTTTTTGCTGAATAGTTTATGCTTTAAGCAGTGATATAATATGAAAGTATACATGCTCACCTCATACGAGAGGCTACAGGGTAAAGCATCTGCTTATATATAAGTAAATGTTTGATGATTTTTTTCCCTCCCTCCTGTCTGTTTCACTGCACCTATTGTAATAAAATAATGTACATAACACATTATTCACTGGCCCTAATGGATATGTCTTGTAGAAGGAAAGTTTCTTTGCTCAGCAAACTTCTGAGCCTCTCTAGACACTCCAGCTTAAAGAGGCCAAAAGCAACTGGTTGAAAAGCCATCTGCTTGAATGTTTCTGACTAATTTTCACAGGAATGAAAAAATTTTGAGCGAGAATTGTGGATGAGTCCTATCGAGATATTGTTGACCCAAGTCAGCAGCATTGCTTGGTATGGGTTGGCTGCATACCAACCCATGCCAAGGAATGCTGTTAACTCAGTCCTAATTAAAAGGGAAAATGGTTAACAATTGATACATTTTCTTACTTTGGCTGAGTTGCACGTGGATTAATAAGTGGATTCTTCTGGTGCTGGGTAAGAGAACTCTGATAGATGAGTCCAAGGTGCACATTGACAGGATGCCTTAACCCCTTTCATCCCAGGCCTAAAATGAAAATAGAGTGATTTATGCCATAAATTTGTGGTATAAGGGAAATCAGAGGTTACACAGTGAAATCTCTTACTTGACCCCACGTCCCTAAGACCGACAAAAAGCAGTCAGATGTCCAATACTGTCAGCTACAGTGCTTTAATTTTGTACATTTCTCATCAATAAAACATCATTAAATAAAATTCTAAATTGTAGATCAATCCTATCAAAGAAGCACGAAGCAGGCAAACAGCTGTCTTTGGCACATGTTGGGTGGAGGGTGATGGACAAATCTGTGCTAAAGAAAGCTGTTGACTCAATCGTAACAGTTTAATGCAGCAATAGAGGTATAGTACATGTATTGTGAAGGACCTTTTAACCAAATTCCACAAGAAAGTATTAAGTACTTAGGTTTAGCATTTGATGATATTGATGTAGAGACTCCGGTCAACAAGGAGTGGGAATCTGTTGAGGTGTCTAGTAAAATCTATTGACTTGGGTTTCCTTACTGTTTCAACATTAAGATCATGTTGGTCTGCAGTCAAATACAGCTGCAACAAACGGGGGGCTTGGGTGATGGGTTAAATGATTGCCTGAAGAGAAACAACTGGCAGATTTTGTTTGTGGTGCTCAATGGAAAATAATCCAGTGTCCATGTTTTATTTTTCATTATTATTATTATTTTGGGGGGGGGGGGTGGATGTGGAAGGGGGGGGGGGCAATGTTTCAACTTAAAACGAAATGCAGTGAGGCAATTTTTAGTGTCTGTATGGCTTTTGACGGATTTCACAATTTCACCTGAACCCTGATATGCGTCATTAATGTCAGTGTTATTAATTTGGTGTCTATTTCTGTGTTTATATGAACTCTGCAAATAAGACATGTGGATCATACATTTTATTACCATGTATTTCAGAGAAACTGTCTTTTTATGAAACCGATATTATAGAATCGATACTGTTTGTATTATCATACTAGCTTTATTTGAAGGCATTTTATGCTATGATTCATTTGCAGCTCAGCTAACTTAGTCAGCAGAGTTCATCAGAGGGCCTTTCATCAGTCAACGATTCTACAACTTTGACATCTTTAAAAATGTACATTTATTCCTGTGAAAACTTAGTGGTGGTCTACTTTGGATGTGTCTTTACCAAGTTGCTCCAAATGATCTCACTATAGTCATATTTGGAAATCTTTATGACTTTTTTTGGTTCATATTAAGGGAACGATCTTCTCTGAAACCAAAGTCATTGGAGATAATTTTATAAAATATAATTTTAGGGCGATTTTCAAGAAATAGTTGAGCTGTAACCTGTTTAAAATTGGTGATGATGATGGTCCCCAACAAGAGTTAGGTTGGAATCACACATGGGTAACCTTTATATTGTTCTCAAAGTGAATGGATTAGTGTTATGAATTTTATTTTAGGTCAATTATGACCGAAGAAGTGTATGATCTGGGACGTTGATATTGTACATGATAATGTTCCTCAGTAGGGACCAGGTTGAGACTTCACATGGGTGACCTTACCCTTATTTGCAAGTTACAGGGCCAGTTTGGTCTCTATCTGTGAATGCCCAACTGATCACAGGACTGTCACAGTCCTTTTGTTACTGGATGCTCTAATTTCCTGAATGCATAAACTTCATAGTTGCAGCTTATGGATCTATAATTCTCGCAAAAGTCATGATGCATGCTGGCATTTCCAACGTTTCTCTTGTTACTTGACAACTGTCCACTTATTGGTAATTTCTTGCACATTCAACATGGCTGATGTTGGTGGTGGCCAATAGTATGTGTATTGTAATATTTAAAATGTGTGTTTTCAAATCACTTTAAACAAATATCCCAGAGGAGCAGCACTATCAGGGTAATAAATCCGTAGAGGCTTCAAGTTACAGAGCCAAGGGGGGGCTCAAGTCATTGTACATGAAGAGCACATGAAAATAAAAGATGGTAACATTGTTGAGATTTGCAGACAATTCAAGCAGAGCAGATCTCCTGCAGAGATTTCATATAGAAAAAACAAAAACAAGAAAAAAATGGAGAGAGAGAGAGAGAGAGAGAGAGAGAGATTTCATATAGAAAAAACAAAAACAAGAAAAAAAATAGAGAGAGAGAGGGAGAGAGAGAGAGAGAGAGAGAGAGAGAGAGAGAGAGAGAGAGAGAGAGAGAGAGAGAGAGATGCTAGTCTGTCAAGAAACTCTGAGCCTCTGCCACCATTCAACATTTTTTCTGAAATTTTCTATCAACATGATCAATGTATTTGGCATACAGGATGTGCCAAAGAAAGTTGGTGAGTCTGTGGTTTTATTGGGATGTGACCAAGGGTTGAATAAGACCAGGCCTATTGGATCAATCTTCCAAATCTCAGTACTGTAGCTTGAAATGTGAGTAGAAACTGCATTTGTTCAGTTTTAGTACATAGTTGTGATCATGGTTTGTGGAACAATTTAGACTATTCTGTGATACTTGAAATTTCTGATATTTGATGTACTTGGCCAAGTGTGTGCTTCAGTTTTTATTTTGGTTTTTGTTCTTTTAGAATGATTGGGATATGT
Organism: Hermodice carunculata; assembly: GCA_964020975.1. NCBI lineage: Eukaryota > Metazoa > Annelida > Polychaeta > Eunicida > Amphinomidae > Hermodice > Hermodice carunculata. Next base: position 41,609,507 of record OZ026620.1, on the reverse strand, counting down.
CCCAATGGAGGTTTACATGAGTGTGAAATATAGTCATTTATCTTAGTACAATGTTATGGTATATGTTATACAGGTGTTGCAGTTAGTGGCATTTATATATACACTACCATATCTTGGATCCACTTGGGTATAAAATGATGTTAGAATTAGTTTGACGCTGCATTGCTTAAACTCTAAGTGCATATAGGACAATACTCTCCCAGTGTATCGTCCAAGGACAATGGTCTCAAAACACATGGCATAAGGCTCTGCGTGTCTCAGAGGTTTCCAATCCATTTTAATAGGGCAATAATGAAGGGATATATTGTCTCCATAGGACACACATAAAGTGATGTGCCAATCATAAACAAAGATTTCTTGTTTTTACTGTTCTGAAAATAAATTATAGACAAGGGTTTTTTTTTTGGGGGGGGGGGGTGTTTTTGTTTTTTAAATCTACTGTTGGAGCAGGGACAGACTGGGAAGGTCCATGCTTGAAGCTACCGCAGGGGTTGCGATTCAGAATCACTGGAAGTGTGTTCAGAATGTGATCAATAGGATCCTTGATCTGATGATGGTTCAGTTGTTCAGAATGAGATAAACAGGATCCTTGATGTCATGAAGATTTTAAGTGTTCAGATTGAGATTAACAAGAGCCTCGTTTTCATGAAAGTTCACGTGTTGAGAATGAGAGCAAGAGGGGCCTTGATCTAAAGAAAGTTCAAGTGTTCAGACTGAGATTAACAGGAGCAATTTTCTCAGGTTCAAGTCACCGAAAAAAAGATGACAAATGTCCAGGCCTCTTGTCCTAGTTTCTGCAGCAGATCTGACAGGCAGTGAATCCCCCCGAAAACCTACAACACAAAATACCCTTCCCATGTGCAATATGTCACACTTTCTTTTCTGCGATGTTGCTGCTTGGTTTAAAGATAAGTCATTGACTGGCATGCTTGCCCAGAGTGCTTGTATATACTGCTGGGGGGGGGGGGGGGGGAATGCCACCCCACCCACCCCCTTGTTCCACATTATGCACGTGTTATGAGGATGTGTGTGGGGAGTTTGTTAACTTTATTATACCACTGCTGTTCACATCTCTTTTGGGAGGAAATGGTGCTAAAGGACCTTTTTGGTTTATTGTTGTTGGTGGGAGGCTGCATTCGTCAATAGCGGGTGTGACCACCATGCTCCTGAAAGCAAGCTTGGATCTGCCTTGGCATGCTGCTTGTAAGCTTGGTGACCTTAGCATAGGGAATTTGATTCCACTGGTCTGTGAGCCTCTGTTCCAGTTGGTCCAGGGTGGCTTTGGGTTCTTCATACTCATCCCTGATTCGATGGCCATAACAACAATGGGATATTGTGTTGCTGGATATACTGCATGCTGACTCGGGCAGTGTGTTGTCATGTGTCATCCTTTTAAAACAGTAGCCCTGGATGTTGTTGGATCCATTCGTCAACTGTGGGCAGGATCTCATCCATCTAGCACTGGTGTGTTTAAGTATCCTCCCATTCACCCTAATGAGAGCTGTTCTCCCTGTTACTGTAATTGCCCCCTCCATCCCCCCACCCACCCACACACATCGTGACACTGCCTCCGAAGAAGCAGTCATGTTCAACCATATGTCCTTCTACGAACTCTCGGAAGGCATTTGTCGAACCCTTATTCTTCTATCATCGAAATCCAAGCAGAATCGGGATTCATCTGACCACAGCACACTGTTCCATTGCTTTTTTTGGTCCAGGATGTATGTTCATCACACCATTGTACACGTCATGTCTTGGGTGTAGGACTGCACAGAGGGAAGAAAATTGCAGGATGGTATGCCCTCAGTTTGGCCGACACTAGTCTCTTGTTAATGGTAGACTGTGATGCACTGATGTTGCAGGCCTGACGCCACTGCTGACAGTACCTTTTGGTGGAAAGAAACCTGTGCCTTTTCACGTACTGGATCAAGTGACAGTCATTCATTCCATCTAACTGTCTTGGTTGCCCAGATCCAGCCTTCATCTTGCATCCTCTGGTATACTGGAAACGGTCCCACCTTGGCTTTACTGATGGCCTGGAGCACTCCATTATCCTGGCAACTTCCTGCTGGGACTAACCAGTCTCCAACATCCCAATGATTCTGCCCCTGTCAAATTCAGACAGTTGTGACAGACCCATACGCCGTGGCATTGTGGGTTCACATTGATCCCAGTAGTGCCATGGCCCCCTTATAAAGCCTGTAGGCACCCCAATACTAGATATACTTTTCACACATCCCTGGCTGTTGTCTTGTTTCTAGGACATATTTTGTGTGTGTGACTGCTCAAAGAAAGCCAAGGCTAACCTGTTGATGCTACCTAATATTCCATGCGACACCCATATTTTCCATATAAGGCCATATTTAGAGCAGCCCATGTTAAACCAATGGGGGGGGGGGCATCTTTTTTCCTCCCAGCAGTATATATGTAGACAAACTAAACATGAAGGGACAGAGGCTTTTGAATTCTGGTGCAGCATGGGAATGGTGATGGTAAACTTAAAACGACAAGGGCATACTTTGAAATCAATTTAAATTCACAGCAGTTTAAAACTTTCAGAGTACATAATAGAAATGTGCACACAGTCTTCATGATGTTCAAACATATGGAACAGATTTGCATTTTATTGCCCACAGCTGTTGAATATTACTATGTACACACACACCTTCATAGCATTAAGCATTATTTTGAAGAGAAGATGTATTATTGTATACCTAGCTATGGGATACATGTACTTTCAAAAGTGATCAGATTTTGTGTTTTGGCTATTAATGATGTTTCAGGTGAGTGTTTTTTTTTGGGGGGGGGGGTTGTTTTGTTTTTGTTTTTATGTTTTTTTTTGGGGGGGGTTGACATAGATATGCTTTTTCAAAAAGAAAAAAAAATGTTTTGTCTGATTCTGTTGTGCTGTTATATACCAGTTATGAATAACACAAAGATACCTGCAAATATATCTTGTATTTTAACAGAGAGGGTATGGTGCCAGATATTACAAGGGGAAGTGGTCGTAAAGAGCACTGTACATGTGTATGTATCTGATTTTTCATCCCATTTTAGTCAGTCTGAATCTTTGTCTCATATCATGATAGTATAAGGCTTCATACCCTCAAGAGCCTAGTATGGCTCAGCCGTTGCAGATTCAATTGGTTTGACACCACATGTTGAACAGCATACCCTGAAATATTGCCAGGAAAATACAACTTCATCAATAGTGCACATTTTAGAGTGCTGCGCTTAAAAATAAAGACAGTATTTTATATTTTAAGAAATATACATGTATGATATGTCACTTACACCGTCTGCATAGCTATGGAATGTTTGCTGATGTGATTTTAATTGATGACAACATTGTGGGTTTCCCTGTTTATCATTACAGGTGTCAGCTACAACATCTTTGTGCAATATTGCTACTAAATGATACAAATTAGCATGATTCTGCAGTGGGGTCAAAGACCCTACAAAAATCTCACTTATACTGACCAAAAATTAGTACAGTTTTGTCATTATATTGCCTAATTAAAAAAATAAAAAATACTGTTTACACAACCAAATATCAAAATATACATGGGAGCAGATGGAAAAAGAAAAGAGTGTGTTAGAATTTCTGACAAAATGCCAAATTTTACATTCCCACCAAAAGCTGTCAACAGGGACCAGTTATTGTGAAGGTTATTGCCGGTGTGTTTGTATGTTTTTCACTTTCATTATGTAAAGGAGGCCAGCCAGAACAAGGTTGCCATAATCAAGAGCTGTCCTTTGGGAACATGGGGTGCCCCTGTTGCCAACAGAAATGTATACACCTGCAAACCAGGCTTCTCTTGCAGTATTTTAATACTCATCACAAGTCCATGCTTGTACTTATTTATGCATGATATGCTTGAGCTATATATGGATACATGTCCAATTTAGGCCTTGAGAGGATTCAGTAGAAGGATTAATTACAAAGGTATATATAGTTTCAGTTTCAGTTTACTGAACAGAGATTACTGGAAACAAATAGCATGCCTTTAACCCATTTCTTATCCAAGCCATCCATGCATTCCATTCATCACTTGGACTTTCATTGGTCACAATTGTTTGCAACAGTTTGTGACAAAGCTCTTGAAATCTGGCTTGATGTATGGAAGATCATTGTTAAGGTGAGCCAATTGCACCTCGGGTCAACATCTTTGTCATGCATAGATTGGAAATTCACATTATTATGTTGTTGACTTGGGATATTTGTTAGTTAAAACTAGTGCATATTGGTGTCTTGCCTGCGAAGCAGACTCTAATGTTCTTGTTTATGTATGTTACATTAGCACTGGGCCACTTCGCAGGCAAATTGGTGTTTCTCCACCAATGTAGTTTTCAAGCTTTCAGTTGCACATTGTAGTGTGCACATTTGTCACATGCTATGTTGTACTAGTGTGACAATTTGTGACCAGAAGTGACGCATGATGATAATGGACAAAGATTCAAGTACCAAAGGTGTATTTGGTACATTGCTTGGGAAATATGATGACATGGGAGTAGAGTTTATTTTAGTTAAGCTTAAACAATTATTTACTTAATTTAATGCTGTATGTGCAATGAACATATGTGTGATTTTGTATCTTATTTATTATAACATGATTGTGTATGTGATATTATTTATTCTGTATTTATTTGTTAGAATAAATGTGTGATATATTATGCAACCTTTATGATTTGTTCATTTAAGTTTTAGTATGTGAGTTTATAAACAGTTTTTTTCTTTTCTTTTTTCCTTTTTTGGATTTGTTAAAATCCAGCACAGTAAATGTTGGGATTAATAGTTAATAATCATAATATGTTGTTGGAAAACTACCCTTTTGCACTATGAACATCATCAGGGCAGGGTTGACCGATGGTGCGTTCAGAAAAATGGTCAATAAAAACACTGATATACATTTCTGCCAAACCTAGATTAATCACTCTCCATGGCACAGATGTTGGCATATACTTTCCTGCCCAATTGTTTTGGTAGAGGAAACCGAAGGGCTCAGAGAAAACCATCGTGCATAGTCTGAGTGGTAGGAGCTCTTTCCACTTGCATCGCTGGCCCTGAATCGAACCTGGGCTGCTGAGGTGACAGGCGAACGGGTTGCAGCTGCACCAACCATGCACTGAGATAAATAAAAGTATAGACCCATATCTTTTATGTGGATTGCGAAACAGGTCAAGCGTATATGTAACCAGTACATGTACTTTGCACAAAGGTTGCCTATATTGAACTAACTCGAGGACCAGATATTAACGTAGCCTATGATAAGGCATCATTGTTGTGTCAATTCGGCAGATTCAAGCTTTTTTCAAGAAATTCTTACATACTTTGTCAAGTCTTCATTCTGCAGAAAAAAATATTAAATTGTGTATGTAAAGATGAACTCAAAGTGATGCAAAAAGTATTCTTTTGAAACAGGTTGACGTTTTAGCTACCAAAAACAGCCTTTCGTGGGCCTAGACATAGGTCCTGAAAATTACGAGTCCCACTTCACTTTTTAAAAACATTTTTGTTCACTTCACTTTTTACAAGATAAAGTCTTTTTGCTTGACTTTTTATAGATATATGTTTGTGTCACCTCACTTTTCATACAAAAATTTTTCACTTCACCTTCTATAAGCAAATCTGCTAAAATTGCGGAAGGTCTATTCCTGCCATTACCATCATCTTCCTAAATAAAACTACCAAAATTCGTCTTCAGATGGTCGCTATCAAGCATATATACATGATACATGGGATCATAATGTTCACGTAGAGAGACAGTGAGGATGGCCCCAAGCTGAGGGCTCTGTTTCTTTTTTTGCCTTGCTTCTTCACTCAGCTGACTTGTTAATCAGCTGAGCCTTCAGGAGGCTCCGTCGTAAATTGTCCTTTTACATTTCACATTTTTAACTTTTCCAAAACCAGTGGCCAAATCCTCCTCAAACTTGATGGGGATGTACCTTGGGTGGATCTCTACCAGGTTGTTCACATGATCATGCTCCATTGATTTTTGTATTTTCTATGATTTTTTTTTTTTTTTTTTTTTATGGCAAATCTTTAAGAATCTGCTTCTACAAAACCACTCACCCAAATGCTTTGATATCAAGCAGGAAAACATCCAGGCAGACCTAGTTCTTAATTTTTTTTACCAGGTTGTGCTGCAATTTTTTCTATTTTTAGCTCATCTTACTTGCTAATCAGGCTGAGCTTTTAGGACACCGAGTCGTCTGGCGTCCTCCATTCACAATTACATTTTCTGCTTCTCCAAAACGTTTGGCCAGATCCACTTCAAACTTGGTGGCAATGTACCTTGGGTGGATCTCTGTCAAGTTTGTTCAAATGGTTACACTCCAGTGATTTTTGGATTTTTTATCAATTTTATGTTCGGGGGGGGGGGGGGGACAACTCTTAAAAATTCTTTTCCCCTCGCCCAATTGCTTTAATATCACAAATATACACTCCGAGGTACTCCTAGTTCTTAATTTGTTCACCCGGTGGTGCACTTATCAGTAAATGCACATTTCCTATTGATTACAATGTGAGTCAATGGGCATTCCAATGCTAATTCACATTTTCAACTTCACTGATACCATCCAGATTCACTTCAAACTTGGCGGCAATGTACCTTGTGTGGGTCTCTGCCAAGTTGTACAAATGGTCACGCTTTAGTGATTTTTTTATTTATCATGAATTTTGGTTCTTTTTTCAGGCAAATCTTTAAAAATCTTCTCCAAAATTGCTCACCCAATTGGTTTGATATCTGACAGGAACACTACTAGTGACTCTTTATTCTTAATTTGTTCACCAGATGGTGCTGCAATTTTTTCTATTTTTAGCTCAGCTGACTTATCAGCTGAGCTTTTAGGAGGGTAATTAGCTGTCCATCGTGCATCCACAATTCACATTTTTGACGTCTTCTCCAAACCCGTTACCCAGATTTAATTGAAACTTGTTGGCATTGTACCTTGAGAGGGTCTCTACCAAGTTTGTTCTAATGGTCATGCATCATCGATTTTTATTTTTTCATGAATATTTTTTTTTCTTGCAGCATATCTTGAAAAATCTTCTCAAAGAAGTGCTCAGCGAAATGCTTTGATATCACCATCCAGGAACACTTCTAATTCTTAATTTATTCAGCAGGTGGTGCTGCATTTTTATCTTCTAATTTGTTTATGATTTTTGTGTCTTTTTGCTATTTTCGTTTTTTTCTCCAGAACCGTCACTCCCATCAAACTGAAACTCTAAAACTGCTCACCATAGTGTTTTTATATCACACAGAAACACTCCTAGGGACTCCTAGTTTTGAATTTGTTCACCAGGTGGCGCAACACTTTTTCAGCTCATCTGACTTTGTCAGGCTGAGCCTTTAAGAGGTTCAGTCATCTGTCTTCGAAATACTTTTAAATGTCATATGTACTCAGCTAAATCTGAACACAGATCTATTCAATTGATATTCTATATTTTGGAAATCTTCTCTGAAACCGTCATCCAGATTGACTTCAAACTTGGTGGCATTGTACTTTGAGTTAGTCTCTGCCAAGTTTGTTTAGGTGGTCAAGCTCCAGAGTATTTTACTTTGGGGGGGGGGGGGGAGGGGGCAAATCTTCAAAAATCTCCGAAACCGCATATCACACAGGAACACTCCTAGGGACTCCTAATTCTGAATTTGTTCATCAGGTGGTGCTGCAGTTTTCACATTTTTTATGATTTTTTATGTGGTTTCGCTATTTTCCACTTCTCCAGAATCGTCACTCAGATTAAGATCGAACTTCGTGGATATGTTCTCTGTGAAAGGGTCAACGAAAGTAGTTCACTAGGTGCAACTGCTGTGCTATTTCTGATTTTAACAATTTATTCAACTCTGGTACTTATTGTTAAATGCACCTTTCCTTTTGATTACAATGTAAATCAATGGGCATTCTAATGCTAATTCACATTTGAATGAATTTCTCTTTAGGCAAATATTAGAAATATTTCTAAATGTCATATGCACTCAGCTAAAGCTGAACACATGTGTATTCAGTTGGAATTTTTATTTTGTGAATAAGCTTAGGTGAGCTGAGTACGGGCTGTTGACGCAGCTCTCTAGTTTAACTTAGCTATAGGCTTGCTGATAAGTGTGAAAGTACTACAATGTTAGCAAAACAACATCTTTCTTCTGAATCGACATATAGGCCACTCTTCTGTTTTAAAGAAAAAGAACCCTCTCGTGAAGAAATTGAATTTCCAAAGTTTTTTTTACCCAATATTCCTTCAAAGCTTTAATTAAAGTAGTCTTATCTGAATCTTCCTTATTTTTGGACCAATTATTTTCATTGACAATTTTTTTCTTTGTTGAGACCAAATAGCGTGCACCTGCAGCAGTGTGTTCTTGGCACCTTTCCAGTAATTAAGCATCATAACACGAACCTTGGTGGGAGGGGGGGGGTGCATTTAATTGTCACACGTACCTTAGTTATACCGTGGATGTACTCATTCCATAATCTTAGAGCTATTTTTTCACATCGTCACCATGTTTTGACCAATGCTCATATATCTAATATATTGGTCATTCTGTGGCTGCGTGCATGAGGGATTGTATTACTTCGTCCCCAAACTTACCGTGTTGCCCTTACTTTTTATTTTACCTGGAACACTGTCTGCTAATAAGCCTAATTCAAGCAAAATCCGCTGAAGCCGTGAGTCATTCTTTGAAGTGTCGCTGTCAATAACAAAACAAGCAGGCGATAAGCCAGCCCCTCTTGATACGAACTCCAGTCTTTTACCTCTGCTATATATTCCAGCACTCTTGACGAGTCGTTGTCTCCCAAGCAGCCTCCGGTTGCTATGTTTTTCTGATGTTGGCTCTACATAAAAAACATACAGCGACTGGATGCAGAGAAGGAGGCAAGATGAGTTGCAGTACCAACTTTTATATGATATTAATGGTGAACTCAACAACTGAGCTATGATCATTAGAAATGTCGCACAGGCTAAATTCATCAATATTGATATCGTTTGGATACATATGGAGTAAATCAATTACAAGAACTAATCAGTGTTAAATTGAAGCCAAACCCTGCACCATGTGGCAACACGATTACACAGGGGGAAATGAGGCCTAGCTATTTAAAACGTGAACTTCCGTGGTTTTAATTATAAATGACAGTGGGGTAAGTCACGTTGAGACTTTTTCTGGGGAACGGATTTAAATTGTCCCTTTAAAATGGGACAATTTATCATTAAAATTTCCCATGAGAAGACACTCATAACCAGGACTTTTTCCTTTGCTTGTATTTTTCTGTGAATTCATTGGCCGGGGCAATACTATACTCCAAATTGGTATTGTTATACCATCACAACTATGGAATGAACTCCTTTTTTAATCCAATCACATCCATATCCGTCAACAACTTTCGCAAAGTCTTTGCTAAGTATATTCGTATATAGGATTCCAAATGACTTCTATCGGCATAAAAAAGAGGCCCATGGGCCTAATGCTCTGCTGACCATAATCACCAAAAAAAAATAATTTTTAATGTATTAAATCCACAAACTTGGAAAGTTAATCAAGGTTTGCCATATCATGCAATATCAAACTTCCAAATGGTACACATTTGTAGTACATTTGGCGTTATCTGCCTTATTCTTCATCAAGATATTCAGTTAAATATCCCTTTCTTAAGTGCTCATAATGACCCTGAAAAATAGGCCTAGGTCACACAATCATTGGGTCATTCTCATGGTGACCAATAACAAAGGTTATCAAGTAGAGTTTTATATACAATGCACTCAAGTGTAATTTGGATCTAGAGGCTCAATACTCTTCGTCACTGATGTCCAAACTACATCATACCATTACAAAATCACCTCTTCCAACTTAACGGGTCTGATGACCTTACAAAAATCGATCAAGATCACTGATATCATATAATATACCAGCATTGGACATGATCGATATATTCTATAAATTTGGCTTGTCTACTTCAATTATGTTTCTGGATATGGAATTTTGTATCTTTAAAGACGTTTTTAATTCATAATTTCCGTCAAATTATAGGTGGCGCCACTAGTGTCATAACTAACCAAGGTTTTGACTTTTTCTATAATCCACTCAATTTCATGAAGATCTATCAGAAATTAAAGATGCTGGACTGGTCACATGATTTTCACATCTTGACTTGTATAGTCCAGGATACTCTAGGTGGCGCCACCAAGATTGATATCGACCAAGATTTTCATACAATTTAATAGTTCTAAACGTTATATGACCCTACTAAAAAATTATGGGGTACAGAGCATTCACAAAATTACCCTTATATTCAAACTGGCCATTTGACCTTAAACTTTAACTCAGATTAAAAAATTGATTCGTTCAACATATGCACCCTACATCCAGCTTTCCATACACGGTCTGTTTGTTCAAATCGGGTCATAACTTTGTGAGGTATTGGGAAAAAAAGCAGTAAATTTAGAGAAGCGCCAAACTCATAATTATTGGGTCACGGTGACCCAAAAAGGAGGCCAACAAGTGCAATTTTTTGTACAATGTAATGAAGTGCATGTTTGATCTGGAGACTCACTTCTCTTTGCCATTGATGTCAAGGTACACCCTGCCATTACAAAATCACTTCTATCAAATTTGCAGGCATGGTGACCTCACAAAAATACGTCAAGGTCACTGATATTATATAACATTGCAGCATTGGACATGGTCTATATATCCTATAAATTTGGCAATTCAGGAATAATTTTGGTCAATTAAGTCCAATCAAATTGCTTTTCCAAATATGGAATTTTATATCTGAACACTCATTTTGGTTAATTATTTCCGTCAAATTATAGGTGGCGCCACTAATATCATTAGCAACCGAGATTTTGGCCCTCCTCCCCGACAATCCCACCACATTCCATGAAGATCCATCAAAAATTAAAGGTGCGAAGTCACAAGATTCTCATATTTCGAGCCACATATCACATAATACTGTAGATAGTCACTAATATCGAAAGGGACCTAGATTTTCATACACCGTAGGCCTATAAGTCCTGAAAGTGATATTGGGTTAACTTGAAAACTACGGACGGTATTGCACTTCCGAGCAAAGTTTATGGACGGATGTACATAAATGGGCGATCACATAAGCTTTGCAACCTTAGGTCAGCAGAGCTAAATACCTTAACCCCACCGGTCTTTCTACCCTTTGGAGCCCCAGAGGGAGCGTGAGAGATTAAAAAAAAAAAAAAAAAGTGGGGGGGGGGGGTAGTCACTGCATGTGATTTAGTTTACCTGTCCATACAAAATTAGAATGAAAAGCATTAAGTTGGTCTTTTTGTTCGGATCTATGACAAGTTTCGACCATACCATGTAATTATACAAACTGTCATGAGCCGTGTGTATCTGGTTGGGATGAAATGATTCTGGGCTGGAAACCACGAGCCGCGAAGCAGCGAGTGGTCTCCTTTTGTAGAATCATCGAGTCCCAACCAGAAACACACGCAAATTCATGCTGGTTTGTATTTATCCCATAATGTTTCTCTGGAATATTCAACAATAACAAACAATAGCTTTTAAGCAAAAAAACAGGCAGAAATATGAAGAAAAGCATAACCAATTATAAAAATTGGTAGCTTTTCTCGATTTCGTGAACGTAATTGATAAACTTGTGGATTCTGTGGACAAAGTTGATACACCTAACAATTCTGTGGACGAAATTGTTATAGTTTACCGATTTCGTCCACGAAATGAATTAACATAACCACAAAATTGATGTTACACTTGGCCCCTAATATTTAGAGCTACCGATTATTGTCAACCAATTTTCCCAGAGAAATGTTAGCGAAGGCATCACTCAGTACGTACGCAGTTACATATGGGTATACTGCTGAGAGAGCTGAGCAGGCTCCTGATTTGATAAGAGAACCTTGTAAGTTGTATGGCGAAGCATTCGGGACCGTGCCGGGGCATTTTTCGGCTCACAAAAACCGAGAAATGACCCAACGAGTGTCCCAACACGGTCCCATATGCGAGGCATACAATAATTTTTCTCATATACCTTTTTTGCATACTTAATCACCAAAATATGGTCTGAAGCGACAGAATCTTCTCCGATGACACCCTTTCGGGAGACCGACTCTGTAAATATGGACTTTTTTTCTTGTGCCAAAACTGCAAACAGGCTTCTCGCTATGCGCTCTTATGAATGGCATTCCACAGTTGTCACGTGACTACATTACAGGTTTACTGCAAAAGTATTCCCTGGCAAACATGATTGGTCACCTCCACTACACAAACCACGCCTTTCAAAGTTGCTGCATATGGACAAGGAACATTTTTATTGGCTGTGCAAGAATACAAGGGTATATAAGCCTGAAATCGGTATCACATGGGTGAAATGCTATGTGCGAATTTCATTTATTCCATAATGGGACCCTTGGGATGGTAGTAAAGGTATGTGTTACGGCTATTACGTCTGCTCTACTGTATCACATAGTACAGTACCATATTGGGTAAGAAGTGCCGTTAGGCTATTGCCTTGGCTGTCACCTTGTTCTTGGACTCCCTGGTGCGACCTGTTGCTGTTTTATATACTTTGAAGTGAATTGCCACTTCCTCTCGTAGGCCACTGTTTATTTGCAAATAAAGTCATTGTTCTATGTATTTTCAATTGCCACTGTTTCTTATTCCTCGCCATGCACTGCCATGCCTGTTTGGCTGGTTGTCAACAAATCATCTTATCGATTTTGTCGACGGAAACGGTATTCAGTTCACAAAATCCTATAAGATTTATCCAGTTTCGTGCACAAAATTGGAAGAAATGACCGACAGAATTATACTTATTGGATTGCGTAGACAGAATCGCAAATGAAATTTGAAAATCGTATATGAATTAAAACACAGAATCGTTTTCGTGGTCATTTTCGTGAGTTACTAAAATGACTTGTAGAGGGCATCAATCTCCACGTCTCTCTATAAGTCAGGTGCCGTCGTCAAGCTGTGGATTGATCGTGCGACTGACGGGAGACTGTTAGCAATACATATTCCAGACTGGCCAATATTAACTGAAATCCTGCCTTTTGGTTGTCCCTTTCGTCCATTTTTTATTTTGATTCTTTTAATTTTTCCACAAGGCATTTTATCGTTTTTAATTTCTTTTAGTGCGCCAAACGGTCAAAATTAAAACAGACGCATGTGCGAGATTTGTTAATTTCTGATAACTCCGTCAATGTTCTCTGATGGTACAAAATTCTAAGCTATTACACTTGGCACTCTAGGATTTAAAATGTCACACCTTACGAATTTCGTGGACAAAATTGATGAAGTTTTTTAATCCGTGTGTTTTAGAATTTTGTGGACAAACCTGAGGTAGTTTTTGTGATTCCGTGTACGAAATCGAGAAATTTAACAATTCTGCTGACAGAATCGTACTATCTTTAGATTTCCGTGAACAAAACTATTATACTTTTTGCAACTGTGTGCACGAAATCGAGTATGCTATAGATTTTGTGAAATGTTCTTCCAATTTCGGGCACAAAATGGGATAACATATGGATTGCGTGACATGTTTTTCGACTTTGTGCACAACATTTGATCAAAAACTGGATTGTGTGGACAAAATTGGAAAACTTTTAAGATTTTGTGGATGAAATTCAAAACCTTACCAATGCTGTGGACGAAATGGATAGATCCCAATTTTCAATTTCGAGGACGAAATTGATAAAAGCTTACACTTTTGAGCACGAAATTCATATTACACTTGCCTGCAAAGCAGACCAACTTCCGTGTTACTGCACTTGGAGTGGACAAAATACGCAGCTTGGCTCTGCTTCGGAGGCAAATATTACACAACTTTGTGCACAAATTTGACAAACTATTACAATTCCGTGCACAGAATTCACCAAGCTTGTTGGATTTTGTGACGTTCTTTCAGTATTGTGTATTTTTTTTCCAGTTTCGACCACAAAAACGTAAGAGTAGTTTGACTTCGTGGTGGTCTTTGATTTTCTAATTTGCTCTTATTGGGGCCGCCGTCCATAATTGTCAACATTTTCATCTATATCCAAAATGACCATAATTTTTTACACCACCACCCCTCCCCCTTATGGCCACCATCAACATTTTTCCCGGACTTATTGCAAATACAGACACTCAACCTCATATAATATGACCGAAATGCTTAGACAAGGAATGCATTTTTCCCGATCACATGATGATTTAGGATTTTTTATCATGCATCTGGGATTTTTGGCGATAATATTCAGCTGTGCTAATTCGGTCTCACTGAGCTCCATGGTTGCATTTGCACATATCTGTTCCTGTTGACGCAATGGAGATTACATCAAGGGGTTGATGGGAAAAAAGGGTTAAAATACAAAGTGACACCTGGTGGCAGGTTGAAATTTCAAAGGGGAACTGAAAGTGTTGGATGTAGAAAAATCAAGATTTTTTAGGGTTGAAAGTTATGGTCATCTGGTTCTGACCCCTCCCCATGTCCATTTTGGACATAGATGAAAATGTTGACAATTATGGACGGCCCCTTACAATTTTGTGAATACTGTAATAATTCCGTCCACGAAAACGATAAGTATTCGTGCACGAAATCAATGACGTTTCACTTGGCAACCCATAAGTAAACGTACAGGTAGTTTTTTCTTCCTTCGTCCTTCTTTCCTTCAATGTCAGTTTTCATCAACATGGGGTCACCAAAGCTCTCTCAATCCCTCCCCTTGTTTCTACTACATTTATTACTTCTGTATTGTCAAAATTTAAACATAAGTAGCAGAACAGTAGGCCCCCATACTATTATTTGCCAAGAAAACATATTTTGCTCTTTTTGTGGCAAATTCAATCAATGTTGATACCTTATTTGGGACCATGTTTGCCATATTGGGAATCATGAGAAAATTCTAATAACGACATGAATTGAAAGTAGCCTGCACAATGAAATTTTCAAAATGTGAAAAATCGCCGATAGTGGTGTGAGAAAACGTAAAAGCTGCCATGGTACCTGGAAAAAATTGCAATAAAGTACAAGTTCTTTTGACGTTTAATGTGTAGATTGAAATAAAAATTTCTATAAATCAGACGGGACGGGAATAAGGTTGCGTCGGCAGAGTACGCAACGCATTCAAGCAGTGCACAGCCGACGGGCAGCTGAGCGGGCAAGCCACACATCAAAAGTAAACTGCTTAAAACACTGTGCTCCTCAGAACCCCAGAGGATAAATTTATAAATTTAGCATGTCAACTGATGTATGTTCAATGTATTTGCTCAACTTCTTGTTCACAAGCAACATTTTGAATGAAGCTGGGCGTATCAGGTAGGCCTAACCTTGTGCCAGGTTAACAGCTCTGTTTTCTTACGTAGGTCAGTTGCTTAACCCAGTGTTTCCGTTACCCCCCCAAATGGGGGTATATTACCCTTTCAAAACCTTAAATGCCCTCTGAGAAAATTTTAAAGGGTCACAAGTCTGGTTAATTTACTGATGTAAAATCAGTGAAAATCTAGTGTTCTCCCTTGAATTTCCCTTCTTGTGACCCCCTGAAAAAATTCCTAACGGAACACAGTTAACCCTTATTGTGGTAAATATACATGTAGCTGTTATTTCCGATACGGTACAAACTGTTCATTTAATAGATTTACGCTCATGAAGTCTGTGCTGTTGATATCCATTGGGGACAGGTTGGGGTCAAATTTTACTGTCCGCTGCATCACATTTATTTCTTAAATTTCCAGCTTTCACCAAAAAGTTTTTTTTTGGGGGGGGGTTGCCCCCCCCCCCCAATAAAAGCTAAGCCAGTAATGTACAAAATGTGATTTTATTTTGTTTCTATGTTATACAAAACCAAGAAAAATATTAATCCTGGGTTAACCTGCTAGAACTTGGTGTACCGTTGCGTGGAGGCAGTAGGTGGCGCCGTAGTTGTCGTTTTCCTTGTGGTTCTGGTGGTAGTTTTGGTGGTGGGTGGGGGACTTGTTGGAGCGCGCGTTGGAACCGGTTTCGAACCGCATGGAGGGTACACTTCAGCTGGCCAGTTGCAAATGTTCAGTACGGAGTCATACACAGTCCCTAAAACAGATAATTATAGGTAATCCTATATGGTTTGATCTGTATCACTCTGTGTATCATGTCATTTGGTCCTGTATCGGCTGATGCCGTCGGCATCAGCCGATCAAATAGTAAAACCAGCCAAGTGGAGGATAGGATTCAGCAGACTCGCCTCGTTCCCGCGGCGGATCACTTCGAGTGTGTCTTCCCGCGGCGGATCACTTTGAGTGCTTCGTTCCCACGGTGGATCACTCCGAGTGCTTGCATGGGGAGTGATCTGCCGCCGAAACGAGGCCAGTCTGCTGACGAGTGTCTTCCACGCGGCGGTTGTACTTTTATCCAGTAATGTAGCTGTGATTTGATATTCACTATAAAATACAAAGAAAAAATTTAAACAGTTTCAGCTTTTATTTCATCAAACAGTGCCTATGCATAGCGCAGCGTATGAATATGTGTTATGCAGGACCCAGTAATTTAGTCATTTGAAAACACATCGTGCTTGACATGCGCAACAATAAAGATTTATAAGCGGAAAACCGATGCACAGAGGCCCGGGTAGTTACAATTTAAGGGGGACATGATACATCAGAGAGGAACATCTGTCAATTTATTTCGAGTTCGACACATATATGTTTACAAACCCAAAGAAATTGGCTCCAGCGAACAAGCTACTTTGAGTTTAATTGATCCCCGCAAACAAGGGCTGGGGAAAGTAGTTCTCAGTGACTTTTGCATTGTGGAATATATGGATATTGACCATTATTTGCACTACATGGTGATAATAATAATAAAACTAGCCAAGTGAAGGATTTGACTTCCCAGGACAGCCAAGTTCATGTCTAGGCGAGGATTTATCGGCCATGAACAAGGCTGTCCTGGGCAGTGGGATCCTTCACCCAGTTTGTTTTATTTTTATCGAGTACTTATAGCTGTGGATGCCTGTTGTGGAATTTCCCAACATATCTGGATAGAATATTGCTCCAAATTGTATCTCATTATGATTCCATAAATGAGCTGAATAGAACTCCAGCTCTGGCTTTGACTTTTGACCCTAACCTAGTTTCCAACATATTAAAAGATGCTTTCAAATATGGAATAAAAAGTAGTTCCAGATACTTTCAAGCAGGACTAATGAAAAATCTCATTTGCTAAAGCTATAGAGTAATATGGAATTTTAGTACGTAAGTATAAATACAAATACTGCCCTCTTTTTTTGGGGGGGGGGGGGTTAATACAGCTATAATTACTGGATAAATGGACAGGGTTATCATCCAGTCCGTATTTTGCAGCTTTTGTGGATGATACAGCTATAATTACTCGATAAATCCTTGACATTCCAGACTCTGATCGACCGACGCGCCGACGCACGCGTCCACACACACACACACACACACACACACACACACTGACGAGCTCGATTTCGTCGGCCGATAAAATAGGGCTGCATGTGTGAAAACGACTACACATATGCAGCACAAAAGCCTTTAGGACAATTATAATTTATTAAATTTGCTTAATTGGCACATTCCTGCTCATCTCTGCTTTCACTATAGGCAATTCTAGCTGTTTACAATGCAAGGGCGGCCAGAATCCTACCCCGTGTATAGCCTTGTAGGCTAGCGGCAAAGGCTTCAAAAGTGCCCTAAAAATAGGTGCAACCCCAACCAAAGGTATAACAAAACACCACCTACATCAAAATGTGCGCACGTCTCCTCTTTACAGAAAAATAGGTTGTGGAGTCCGAAAAGCGTTTTTTGGTATGTTTACACGCCCGTTTCTATGGCAACCTCTATTTTTGTGGAAAATGACTACTTTTCACTAATTTTTTAGTATCTGCTTTAATTTTAAAGTTAACTACTCCAAATTTCATCAAAAGGTAGCACTAACCTTACTCTTTCAACAGACATGAAGCTTTTAAAAATTTAACTGATTAATATCATTATTATTATAATTATATGCAAAATTTTGTTACCTATTTGGCAATATAAATACCTCTATTTGTTGATGTATGTTGTTTGCTGCCGTTGCCAAATTACCAAAAATGGGAGTAAATGTTAAATGATGAAGGTAAAATATATCCAGGGATATACTGATACCAAATTTACTGGAGTATAAGAAGTGGACACCATTACATGTATGCAAATTATGCTTCCAATGTTGGGGTTTTTGAAGCCATTCTAACTATGTATATCACATATTATGGGCTGTACCAATGCCTAAAGGTACATTTTTCTTCAAAAGTGATTCAAAACATATAGAACATAGAATCCCAATCGTCTTATCAGCATTTTTCGTTCACAGTTTTACTGCAATTTTATGGGTCCGCCACGGGGGGGGGGAGGGGGGAGGGGGGGCATTATGTTAATGGGTTGTCTGTTTGGCTAGCTTGTGCAAAAGTGCTGTCTCCAGAACGCATTGTTGGAATTTGAGCAAATTTAGCATATATATTACCGGAAAAAAATATGAAGTGAATACAATTTAGAAACCCTATCATTAAATTTATGCAAATGAGGTCATCTTCAAATTATGATTTTATAATTTATGTGTTGTGTTGTAGAGGCACCAGAAAGAACAAATCTGGGCACATTTCTTTGACTTCCGGAGTCCATGTCGGACTCTAACTCTGCTATGTGATTGTCTCATTATCAGTGTTATTGAGAATGACTGTGCATATTGTCAAAATGTGTTGCATGATTGATAATATACACATGGTGAACTGGATTATTTTTTAAAATGAAGCTTGGACCTGGAAAGAACACCCACGGTTTAATGTATTTGCAGGTTAGATAATTTTGTACCGTGAACCTAAAATCATGAACCTGGAACCGCCATCTAAGAAGCCACCCCCAGCCAAGCTAAATCCCAATACCTGTGTTTTATGTAGCAAAGCTCTCAACACAGGAAAAGGGACTTATTACAAAACTATTTTGGACAAGGTACGATATGTGCTTGCCTCCACCACAGACCGATCGGCTGCTCAACTATCGCCTACTGAGGATGCATTTGAGCAACATGTGAATGTGAATAAACTTTATTAACTGCATCAAATTACAAATATGATATTATGTTAATACAACACATAAAAATAGAAAACACAAGTTACAAGAACACAACCCCCCCCCCAAAAAAAAAACTCATATCACACAATATACCCACAAATCACATTACACACAAGACAGAAGAAAGAAAATAATACAAATACCGTTGCAAAACAACAAAACAATAAATTACCATAGATATATTCGAGAGCCATATCAGTGTACATACTTGTGGATGTTTACACAGGGTACATAGTCTAAAGAATAGAGGGGAAAAGAGAGGGGGAATATACATATTCACAATGTTCCCCTCTTATTCAGTGTCTCGGAGAAATATTTGTTAACTATTGTAATTTTTTCCACATCGTCTAGCCTAATAATGAATATAAATTTGTCGTAGTCATCTAAATTATCAAATATTGGGAAAATATTGGTTAGTGCACCATATATATTTCTTCTTTCCTTTTCATATTTTCTACAAGCGCTTATAAAGTGATATTCGTCTTCTAGTATATTACAAGTATCGCATAATCGTTCCTCTAAAGGCATTTTGTGTGGTCTTTTGTGTCTACCAGTTTCGATTTTCAAATTGTGTGCACTTATTCTTAAACGTGTAATATCTTTCCTTAAAGCATAATCTCGAATCACTAATAAATATTTCTCTAACTCAAATGTTTCTTTAAATTTAGCATAAGTACGTAGTTTTTTGTCTGGAGCTGAATTGCCTTTCATTGCTTCTTGCCACTGAAGGATAAATCGTCTTTTAATTCTTTTGACAAAAATCGGAGTAGGGAAAAAATTGGTGCGCGAACCGACATTTTCCCACATTTTGCTGAAACCAAATAAGTTAAATGTGTCTCTTAGAGATGTGATCCATTTGAACTTCCTGGTATCGATATGTTCCACATTACAAAGAAAGCAATCATAGAGCAAACTCTCATGTTTCATATGTACTATCCGTAGCCAATTCTTACACATTTGAGTGAAAACTTTTAGTACAAGTGGAAATTCGCCTAGTTCACTTATCACTGCAACATTGCTTGCTTTTTTGTGCACTCCTAAAGAGAAACGCAAAAAATTTAGATGGACCTTTTCGAAAGAGAATTTGAAATAATTGTCTATTTCATTACTTGTGACACATTTATCAATCGGTATTTCGTAGGGCCCCCAAGCTTCACATGCATACATAAGAATTGGCGATATAAGTTTATGGAATAAAATGTGAAAAGGGCACAATACCAATGTGCCATCTGGTGCCACAATAGCATTGATCAATTACATACAGCTCTTAATAAAAAGCACTATCATTTCGAGACATAAAAAAATCAATGAATATTTGGATCTTACTGATTCAGAACACACATTTACGCAAATTTTTTGTGAAATTGTGTACGCTTACACAACAAATATTCGGAAACCAGATTCTGATAAAAAAAATTAGATCAAATGTTTTGCAGCATTCCTTTCAAACACAAAATTATTGATTCACTAAACTTTCAGTCCCTTTTCAAATTGAAATTTGTGCGTAACATGATTCCCAAGGAGTGCAAAATAAAAGATCCCCCCATCATTTCCTATAAATATGGCAACAATATTGGATAAAGTATCATGAATTACAAGAAATTTCTGGCTTCCTTTACTCTTGAAGATATCGCAGCGAATCAAAATTGTGACTGTATGTCTAACAGTAAATATTCTGATTTTGTTGATGAATACCACAAACATGTATTTACAGGTAATTTGGATATTATACAAAATTCAAGTTTAAAAGAAATTATGAAAAAAGGTAGAAAACTTCGGATATGTCCCAAGTTGAACATTGACAGTATTTTTCAGGATACATGTGATGCATTTGATTCCTACTGTATGAAATGCGCAAAGAAAGAAAAAATGGAATTTCAGAAATTTGAAGGATGGTTATCAAACTTGAAAAAAGTCTTTAAAAAAGAATTTATCGTTACAAATCCCACATTAAGAATTTCAATACGGTTAATCTAAAACAACCTGAAGTTTCAAAAGCAGTCAAAGAGCTACAAGAAAGTTTTGTAGTCACTAACATAGATAAGGCAGGGAACAATCTTGGGATCATCTGCAAAAAATATTATCTGGATGTTTTGAAAAAAGAGCTTGGTACAAACAATATTTCAGACATAAGAGGAAATGACGTATATAAATTACACAAACAATCCATTGATAATTTGATAGATACGCATAAAGATGAGATGAAAAGGAATTTCAAGATCAAAATTTTTGAAGAGGACTCCTCTATTCCACTTTTGTTCTGGAAACCCAAATTACGTAAAAAACCCTTTGAAATCTAGATTCATAGCCGGTGCTGCAAAATGTACAACAAAACAACTATCAAAAGACAGAAAATTGTGTTTGACTGCAATTAGGAATCATTTTCCTAAATACTGTAATGCAATTTCTAGAAACAGTGAAATAAATTGTTTTTGGAGTATTGACAATTCTTCCAAGTTTGTATCTAAAATCAAAGATGTAAAAGCAAAAAATGTCAAATGTTTTGATTTTTCTACACTGCACACAAGTCTACCCATAGATGAAGTCAAAAGTTCACTTTCAGAATTAATAAGCAAAATGTTTAACCATAATGGTAAACCATACATTAGTATTAATTCATATACAAAGAAAGCATATTGGTCACACAATAAATATTGAAAAAATAACGTTAAATCTTACACTGTTGAAACTTTGATAGATGCTATAAAATTTCTTTTGGATAATACTTTTGTTCAATGCCGACCATTGGTTTTTCTACAAATAAAAGGCATTCCAATGGGTTGCGACTGCTCCCCTTTACCGGCAGATTTGTATTTAACCTGGCTTGAATTTAAGTATATGGATAAACTGATGAAAAGGGACTTTCAAATGGCTACAAAATTATCAAACAACGCAAGATATATTGATGACATTGTTTGTGTAAATGTACAAAATTTCAGTGAAAGTGCTAAAGAAATTTACCCAAAAGATATCCCTTTGGAGGGTAACAATGCAGATGGTTTCAGAGATGTGGTTTTGGACTTGGATATTCAGGTCACTAATGACAGATTTTGTATTAAAGTCTATCACAAAATAGATGAGTTTAATTTTGAAGTAGTTAATTATCCTTTCCCGGACAGTAATATTTCGGATACTATTGGATAAAATACGTTTTTTTCACAGATTTTGAGATTTGGTCGTATTTATTCTAAATTTCTGGACTTTGCATCTAGAACCAAATTTTATTTACAATAAACTTGAGTCAGGAGGATTCAAAGATGTACTTTTAATCAAATATTTCTACAAATTTTGCTGTAAATATCCCGAGATGGTCACAAAGTTTGGCTTCAATAATTTTAGAGATTTTAGACTTGCCTGTTTCGGTACTTAATTTTATCTTTTGGCATCATTCTGTTTTAATGTTCACCTTTCAGACATTTTAGGCTAGCTTGTTATCTGTTAGGTTAAACCCCAAGGGGATATCGGTAGGAAGTAGCGGCCTACGACAGTTACAAGCTTGCCTAATTGTACTTGATATCTGGTTAATATTTTCATTGCATTCTGTTGACTGAAATACAAATGACTTTCATTCTTTTCTGACTTGCCCTATAATTTTACTGTTAATATCCAAATATTATTAACAAGTTTGGCCACAATAATTTACAGTTTTTAGACTTGTCTGTTTTGCTACTTAGCTTTATCTTTTGGCATCTGTCTGTTTTAGTATTCACTTTCAGACATTTTAGGCTTATATGTTTTCTGTCAGGTTAACACCCACCCACCCGGGGGGGGGGGGCTATCGGTAGCAAGCAGCGGCCTACGACAGTTATATGTTTGCCTAATTGTACTTAAATCCTGTTAAGAAAAATTGTTTTGATAACATGTTTTCGGCATAAATGCTAATGACTTTAATTCTTTTCTGACATGCCTAAATGCACATTTACTCAATATTAAAAAACAAAA